>JAWQFJ010000813.1:0-2500 GCA_034096865.1 Theodoxus fluviatilis | reverse complement strand
AGTTTTACGGCTTATCAGCCTTTGTAGGCAATGTAAGGTCATTACACAAGAAAATTACTAGAGTGGATTAAGCGCAAATGAAGTCACGATGTCCCTATTTATTCGCCTTTTACGAGTCGCGTAAGGAGACGCGGTGGGTCTATTCTGACCTCCAACCCACTGGGGGGCAGGAGGAGGAGAAAAAGGAGAAGGAGGATGAGTAAGATAAGGAGGAGGAGAATTTAAAAAGGGGAGGAGAAGAAGGGAGGAAGGAGGAGAAGAATGGAGGAGGAGGACGGGGAAATGGAGGGGGAGGACGGGGGGTGGGGGGTGGTTGAGGAAGATGGGGATGGGGAGGAGGAAGATGGGGAGGGGGAGAAGAAAGATAAGCGGGGTTGGAGATGTTGGAGGTGGGTAGGAGGAAGAGGAGGAGGAGAAAGAGGAGAGGAAGATGAAGGGGGGAGGAAGATGAAGAGTGAGAGGAGGAAGATGAGGAGGTGGAAGAGGAAGATGGGGAGGGGGAGGAGGAAGATGGGGAGGGGGAGGAGGAAGATAAGGAGGGGGAGGAGGATGATGGGGAGGGGGAGGAGGAAGATGGGAGGGTGAGGAGGAAGATGGGGAGGGGGAGGAGGAAGATGGGGAGGGGGAGGAGGAAGATAAGGAGGGGGAGGAGGATGATGGGGAGGGGAGGAGGAAGATGGGGAGGGGAGGAGGAAGATAAAGAAGGGAGAGGAAGATGAAGAGGGGGAGGAGGAAGATCGGGAGGGGGAGGAGGAAGATGGGGAGGAGGAAGATCGGGAGGGGGAGGAGGAAGATGGGGAGGAGGAAGATCGGGAGGGGGAGGAGGAAGATGAAGAAGGGGAGGAGGACGAGGAGAAAGATGAATAGGTAGAGGACTACAAAGAGAAAGAGAATGTAGAGAATGACGAGAAAGAGGAGGTACATGATGATGAAGAGGAAAAGGAGGTTAATGATGATGAAGAGAAAGAGGAGGTACATGATGATGAAGAGAAAGAGGAGGTACATGACGACAAAGAGAAAGAGAATGTAGAGAATGACGAGAAAGAGGAGGTACATGATGATGAAGAGAAAAAGAAGGTAGAGGTGACGGATAAGTAAGAGGATGACAACTACATGGAGACTGACGAGGAGAGGCGGGAGGAGGAGGAGGAGGAGGAGGAGGATAACGTTGACGAAGGGTTGGGGGAACGTATGATGTTAACTAATGAAATATGCTGACTGCATGGTTAAACATGAAAAATGATTGCGTCTCTTTTCGATGCCTCTGTCACTTCAGGAGCTCAAATGGGCTGCAATGCCAGTGAAGTTGTCCAGAATCGGCATCCTGCTGACTGCTTGAATCTTCTTATCCCCCTCATCATCGTCTGCATTCTGCTCTTCCTGGCCATCGTCATTCTCATCATCTTCTGCATCTGCTGCAAGCGCCGGTCCAAGTAGGCATAACGCGTTTTTAATGTGTATGTGTGTACATGTAAATGTGCGTGCGTGCGTGTCTGTGTGTTTGTGTGTTTGTGTGCATGTGTATGTGTGTGTGTGTGTGTGCGTGTGCGTGAGCGTATGTGTGTATATGAGAGAGAGAGAGAGAGAGAGAGAGAGAGAGAGAGAGAGAGAGAGAGAGAGAGAGAGAGAGAGAGAGGAGTAGGTGAATTAGGTATTTCTGGACACACACTGCCGAAAATTGTTTATTCGCTTGCAGTATACGTACGCTCTATGAATTATGTCCCTTCACTGTATACGTACGTTCTATGAATTATGTCCCTTGAATTGATCGAAATGAATCGAGGCCTTACATTTTCGACAATATTGTCTACAGCTGAACCCGGGTTGCTTTTTTTTGTTGAAAGAGTACCCGTGCCATTCGATATGACACCATGGTGCGTTCTATGAAGTGAAAAACTGATGTGATATTTGAATCGTCAGTTATTTCGTTTATCGGCAACTTCTTCACCGACTCTGGCGACAGGTTGCAGCAATGTTGTTCCGCCTTGCGAGATGATTGGCCGTTTTTCTAGCTGTAGGAGCGTCTCACTCGCCCTCGACTAGCCATTCAGGGAGAATCGCGAGATTTGTGGCCAAACAAACGCGCCCTTAGACGCGTCTAGCGGGATAAATCAAAATGGCGGATAGCACGTCGATTGGGCTGCTGTTCGCAGACGGCAGTGCCTGTAATGTGCGTGTCACTAGCTGTCCAAGATAGGAAAGAGTGCACGTATTTGCTGTTCATGTGTTTATTTGTCTATTTTGAGGTGTGTATATGCATAATAAGTTATTTCTGGACAACCACTGGCGAACAATTGTTATCGTAGCACATACGAAGGAGCGTCAACACACCATTAATGTACGTCCTAGAGATCTTGCCTCTGCTCGCCTCGCCTAGGTTGGCTCGCGAGAATTTTTTTTACCGACTAGTAGGCTAAGCAACACACCACGGGAACGTTTTTGCAATGCAAGGGAGGCAACTAGTATATATATATATATATATATATATATATATATATAT
>JAWQFJ010000812.1:90000-97666 GCA_034096865.1 Theodoxus fluviatilis | reverse complement strand
TCCTGTATCTGTGTTACAGCCCATATGTTCCTATGCTTGTATTCCAATATACCCGTTATATTCAATTTCCATATAATACCTGTTTTACAACCCTTGTTCTTACATCGTTTGTACAGCCTATGATCCTACATTTATAACGCGTCCTGTCTTTACATCTGTGTTACAGCACATGCCCCTGCTTGTACATGTACAATGGCCCTCGTTCCTGTACCCCTGTAACAACCCAAGTTTTCTCTATTAAATCCCATGTTTTTTGTCCTTGTTACAGGGCATCTGTGTTACAGCCCATGTTTTTGTACCTGTGTTACAGCCCATGTTTTTGTACCTGTGTTACAGCCCATGTTCCTGTACCTGTGTTACAGCCCATGTTCCTGTTCCTGTGTTACAGCCCATGTTTTGTACCTGTGTTACAGCCCATGTTCCTGTACCTGTGTTACAGCCCATACTCCTGTACCTGTGTTACAGCCCATGTTCCTGTACCTGTGTTACAGCCCATGTTCCTGTACCTGTGTTACAGCCCGTGTTCCCGTTCCTGTGTTACAGCCCATGTTCCTGTTCCTGTGTTACAGCCCATGTTCCTGTACCTGTGTTACAGTCCATGTTCCTGTTCCTGTGTTACAGCCCATGTTCCTGTACCTGTGTTACAGCCCATGTTCCTGTACCTGTGTTACAGCCCATGTTCCTGTACCTGTGTTACAGCCCATGTTCCTGTACCTGTGTTACAGCCCATGTTCCTGTTCCTGTGTTACAGCCCATGTTCCTGTACCTGTGTTGCAGCCCATGTTCCTGTACCTGTGTTACAGCCCATGTTTTTGTACCTGTGTTACAGCCCATGTTCCTGTACCTGTGTTACAGCCCATGTTCCTGTACCTGTGTTACAGCCCATGTTCCTGTACCTGTGTTACAGCCCATGTTTCCGTACCTGTGTTACAGCCCATGTTTCCGTACCTGTGTTACAGCCCATGTTCCTGTACCTGTGTTACAGCCCATGTTTCCGTACCTGTGTTACAGCCCATGTTTCTGTACCTGGCCTACCAGGCGGCCCACACACCACTACAGGTGCCTGCTCATTACCGTGAACAGTACGACTTTATTGCTGACCGCAAACGTCGTCTCTATGCCGGTATGACTTTCTGTTCCAATAATGGTGGTGGTGATGGTGGTGGTGGCGGCGGCGGCGGCGGCGGCGGCGGCGGTGGTGGTGATGATGATTTATTCATTCTTTCCACATGGGTCGCCCAATGAGGCTGCTATTTCATAAAGAGCGCTTCATTTCTTACCTTTCCTTCTTTTCTAATGATGTCTGTATTTGATACGCGATTCGTGAAAGGTGAATAACGAGGAAAACCTACATTTGACTTCTGTTACTATAAACAGCGCAGTGATTTTCATAATCTATAGCCTTACATAGTCTTCAAAGGCTGATAGGCCGTAAAACTTCATTCATTCATTCATTCATTCATTCATTCATTCATTCATTCATTCATTCATTCATTCATTCATTCATTCATTTATTCATTCATTCATTCATTCATTCATTTATTCATTCATTTATTTATTCATTCATTCATTCATCCATCCATCCATTCATTCATTCATTCAATCATTCGTTCGTTCATTCATTCATTCATTCATTCATTCATTCATTCATTCATTCATTCATTCATTCATTCATTCATTTGATCATTCATTTGATCATTCATTCATTCATTCCATCCTTCATATTGCTGCTGTCTTTGCAGGTATGGTATCATGCATGGACGAGGGGATAGGTAACGTAACCAGGGCCCTGAAAAAACGCGGGCTGTGGGACAACACAATCTTTATCTTCACTACAGGTGAGACTGCTCGACTTCGGACCTGCTGTACGACAGGGAATGCAGCGGTTGCTTGATGAGAATGGGTGACACTATAGCGTAAGGATGGGTGACACTATAGCGTAAGGATGGGTGACACTATAGCGTAAGGATGGGTGACACTATAGCGTAAGGATGGGATGGGGGAAAGCGTGGTTCAAAGAAGAGAAACTGACTGTACTTCCGGAAAAAGAACATAGTCTTAAATGAAGACAAATAGTATTGCAGGAAGGTTGTCGATCCGTGGAACTGACATACTTACGACGTTTCCGAAACAGTTCTGAAGTGGTTTACAATGCAGTAAACACACACACACACACACACACACACACACACACACACACACACACACACACACACACACACACACACACACACACACACACACACACACACACACACACACACACACACACACACACACACACACACACTATCTATGGCGTTGCTTCGCGAACGAAGATGAGACGATGCTGATGTCCACGTCCACCGCAGTAACGTGAACGTGTCATTTGAGCCTTCGCAGTGGGGTTTTAAGGTGAAGTTCGGTGTGTGCAGTATCGGACCCACCTTTACACCCAAGTTTCGTCTGCCATGGCCTAGCAAGCTGGGACGGTGACAGTAAGGTCCTTGGGTTGTAGGTTTTACATCAGAGTTTCCCTCTCTTAGACATACTGCCTGACGAAGCTTACGAGCTCCATCTACCCGTGTTTGAAATCAGAGTTTTCCTTCTCCTAGACTGGTTGCCAACCAAGGCTTATGAGCCCAGTCTGCCCAATTCCCGGTTATACCGCCGAGTGCTCGGTCGCACCTGTAGGAAGCTTTGTGAGCAACAGGGGTGCCACGTGAGAGTGCTCATGCAGGAGCAATTAGGTAGGAGAGGCCATGTGCGTGCATGGGCAGCGAACTTGTTTGCAGCAGCAATGACTACCCCAGGATGGGAGAGGTTGTATGTTGCGCGTCACCATCCATTTGTTGTGCGGGACGTAGGGCCCAGGCCACAAGTACTCCCCCCCCCCCCCCCCCCCGAAACTCACACACACACACAAACACACACACACACACACACACACACACACACCACACCACACACACACACATCCCCCAAGAACAAGAACAACGACAACAAAAGTACAAATGGCTGTCTCATGACAATACAGGTAGTATTTAAAGAATATAAGTATTGCTTGAAGCTTTTCATGCAGAAGTTGCCGAAGTCTTCGTTGGTGATACAGAATGTCAAAGCAGCAGTTTAAAAGACAACAACAACAACAACAACAAACGTGTAGGGTCGCATAGGAATCGACTGCAGTGCCTGCGATTGTTTATAACATTGCCTTCGAATATAAATATATGCAGATTTTTTGCTGTATTTTCTGTGGGGGTTTGTTGTTGTTGTTGTTTTGTTTCTTCATGCATTTGCGTGAAGATTAAAAAATAGGTAGTAACCTGAAAACTTTTGCCACATTTACCATCGCATAAATTTGTCAGTTCGGAGTTTGTTATTGTTTTGTTATCTTTTCTTCGAGCGTTTGCGTGAAGATTCAGAAATAAGTAGTGACCTCCAAACTTTCGCTACATTTATCCTTGCACTAATGTGTCAGTTATGATTTTGGTTGAAGAATTGCTAAATTAAAGAGAAAGAAATTGATCGAAATCCCCAACTCCTTCCCAACGCTCACATCCAAGTTCACGTGTCAGCTTGTATCTCCACTTCACCAGTGCATGGCGCATCAGAAACAAGACGAGAACTCCAACCTTCACTACCGTTACCTTTTAGGTCGGTGTGTCTTCAGAGCACGACTCAAAACGTAAACACAAAGTAGACTGGGAATGCCACTGCAGAAGAATGTCTCGCGCCGTATCGAGATCTGCCATCAAAGAAGGAATGACTCGCACCTACGCACCTCCTTGTTCTCTGCAGACAACGGAGGCTCCCGCGGTGACGGAGGCAGCAACTGGCCCCTGAGGGGGGGCAAGGGGTCCATGTGGGAGGGGGGCATCAGGGCCGTGGGCTTCGTGCATGGTGCCAGACTGCCCCGCGGTGAAATCAACACTCAGATGCTGCACGTGGCGGACTGGCTGCCCACGCTGGTCACCGCGGCTGGAGGATCCTACGAGCAGTCAGATCACCAAGATGGCTTGGACCAATGGAGGACCATCAGGTAGGGAGATCCAGGGAGACAGGTCGTGTCACATCATGTGCCATCATGCATTCTTGCTCTCTTGAAGATAATTAGAATTCCTCTGTCATTGCACAGAAAACAAAACAATGTAATGGTGCACACCGAAAGGACTAGACATGATGCATATTTTTGTAATATGCAAATTAGGATAAGGATTGGCTAGAATAAAAACCATGCGTTAGTTCGGCTGTAAACGTGGACAGCGTGCACTAATCAATGTACCCTACAAGCGGATTGTGAAAATACATACCCAAATACAAAGGCATAATTTGATTATTTGATCGAAACAGGTTGAAATACACGTCCGAAAAATATTCTCGTCCACATCAAAGGAGCTTTTAGTCCTTGTTTGACACCAACCTTCTATATAACTATACCCATTGAAGCATACGATGTGAACTCTTGCAGCAACGCGTCCTCTGTCCCTGTTTGACACCAATCTTCTCTTAGTCTATACCCATGGACACTTGCAATTAAGTTTTTTAGTACTAATGCGACACAAATCCTCTCTAAGGCCATACCCATGAAAATAGCACTTTGGATTCTTGCAGCAAAATGTTTTAACCTTTGATTGATAGTACTCCTTTAAAAAACTTAAGCCAATGAAATATGTGCTGTGGACACTTGCAGAAAAATATCATTTTTCCTTGGTTGACATCAACTTTTTCTAATTGCAAACTCATTGAAATACATACTGTGGATTCTTGCAGTAAAGTGTCCTTAGCCTTGTTTGGGATTTTTTTTTTCGCAGGCCATAGCCATTAAAACATGCTGTGAATTCTTGCAGCAAAGTTTTCTTAGTTCTTGTTTGACACCAGCCTTCCATAAAGCCACACCCATTAAAATATATACTATGGATTCTTTCAGCAAAGTGTTCATGTTCCTTGTTTGATAACATTCCTTTTGAAGGCCATAACCATGGAAATATATACGGTGGACTCTTGCCAGTAAAATGTCTTTGATGGTATTCCTTTTTAAGGCCATAGCCATTGAAACAAGCTATGGATTCTTTCAGCAAAATGTCTCCAGTCCGTTTTAGACACCAGACTTATCTACCTCTCTAAGGCCACACCTCGTGAAACTCAAGCTTTGGATTATTGCAGCAAAATGTCTTGAGTCCTTTAGCACCAGACTTGTCTACTTTTCTCATGAAATTCAAGCCGTGGGTTCTTACAGTGATGGAGCCCTTAGTCCCAGGAAGGAGTTCTTGATCAACATCAACCCCCTGACGCCCAAGCATGGCGACCGTCCCCATGGCCGCATTACCTTCGACACCAGGGTGCGCGCCGCCATCCGCGTGAAGAACTGGAAACTCATCACGGGCAATCCAGGTGAGGGCATGATAGGTTTCTCAAGAATCATTTGAAGACCTTTCTCAATAATGACCCCTGTGGGTTGGGGGAAAGAACAGACCCCCAGTGGGTTGGGGGTAAGAACAGACCCCCAGTGGGTTGGGGGTAAGAACAGACCCTCCATGTCTACCTACGTGATTTGTAAAAGGCTATCAAATAACTGGGGAAATCAAGACTTGACTGATTCGAACTTTAACCAGCTCTAGTGAACTTGGTGATCAAATCGCTTTACATAGCCTACAAAGGCTGATAGGCAGTTAAACTTCATTCATTCATGCATTCATTCATTATGCATTAATTTTGTATTCGTTTTTCCTCTCACCAGGTCTGGATCCTGAGTACCCCATGGACGACGACCCATACGGCGAGATCTTCGAAGACTACGACGAGGAGGACATCTACAGTGACGTCATGCCTGACGTCACCTGGGACCTGGGCCTGGGAACGCGCATGCGCTTTTCGGGCTGCGTGACGGCCAAGGACATTCAGAGGTCAGAGCGCAAGAACGTCTGGCTGTTCGACCTTGACCGTGACCCCGAAGAGACGGATGACGTCTCCGCTACTCATCCCGACGTTGTGCGCATGCTCCTGCGCCGTCTGTCAGAGTATGCGCAGACGACCGTGTCCGTCCAACGTCCCCCCAGTAGCCCCCTGTGTGACCCCCATAGGTTTGACGGCTCCTGGGAGCCCTGGAAGTGACGAGCATCTCACTTTTTTTACCTTAGTGCTGGGTCTCCCTGTAATATTGAGCAATGTAGTGAAGTATGGTGATATATAGCGTAGAGAAGAGTAGTGAAATATAGTGTAGTTTAATGTGGTGAAATATAGTGTAGCGAATTGTAGCATAGTGTTGCGTAGTGTAGAGTAGTGTGCGATAGTTTAGCCAGTGCACTGCCATGTATTATTTTGCAATGCCATGTAGAATAGGGGAACGTAATGTCGTGTAATGTAGCAAAAAAAAATGTTGTGTAGCAGTGAGGTGCTTCACAAGGCGCCTCTCTTATGTTTCGTGTTTTGTTTATTGCCTGCTATGTTAATTAATTGCATTGTATTTAACTCTTCTTTTAATTCAACTGTACAGTGTGCGAGTGTTGGAATGCTTTGTATGAGTGTGGACTTTTCATTGTAAACGCCATGAGCTTGCCTATTAGGGAAGGTATGTGCGTATAAATAATCTGTATTATTATTAGTAGTAGTACAGTGCAGTGTAGTGTATAGTAATGTAGTAAGGTGTAGCGAGGTGAGGTGTTGTGTAGAAAAGAGAAATGAGTAGTAAGGTATTTTTGCTGGGTAGGTTGTTGGTAGGGCAGAGTAGGGTAAACTGCGATAAAGTAAAAAGTGGGGAATTGCAGTGAAGTGCAGCACTGTTTGCATACCATACGGGTGGAGTAGGGTAGTGTAATTTAGCCCGCAATGTTGAGGCGGGAGGGTTTACATTAGAGGTGGAGAAGTGTACTGCAGTGTGGGTGCAGTGTAGTGTAGTGTGTTGAGGTGCGATGTGTAGTGTAGGGTGATGCAATGCATTGCTAAGCAATGTAGTGCAGCGCCTTTCATGTCGGTGTAATAGTCTTAGGGACATGCAGTGTATTGCATGCCCCAGCATCGTGCAGTGTATTGCATGCCCCAGCATCGTGCAGAGTATTGCATGCCCCAGCATCGTGCAGTGTATTGCATGCCCCAGCATCGTGCAGTGTATTGCATGCCCCAGCATCGTGCAGTGTATTGCATGCCCCAGCATCGTGCAGTGCACCGGTGAACCGGTGCAGCAGTTCTTGTCTCCACTTTCTCGTCTCTCCGTCAACATGTGAGTGGACCTGACATTCTCCGTTTCTGTGCTGTCATCGCCCTTGCCACGAGACCCTCGCTACTTACCGTGTGCAGTAATACGTGTGAATATTACAACCTTGGACATACATATCCACGTACATCAGCGTATGGCTTTCACACATACACCCGCAAGCACACACGCACAAAGGCAAACACACGCACGCACACACGCACAAACACAAACACAAACACACATACACTTGCAAACCCACACTTGCACCCACAGATACACACACACATGTACACATACGTGCGCGCGAGAATATGCTCACACACGCACGCACGCAAAGGCGCGCACATTCACACACACATGTATGCACACGCGCACTCAGTCACAAACACGCAAACACACACATATACACCCTCGCAACCACGCAAACACACACACACACACACACACACACACACACACACACACACACATGCAAACTCACATTCGCATGCG
>JAWQFJ010000812.1:77500-82500 GCA_034096865.1 Theodoxus fluviatilis | reverse complement strand
GAGAGAGAGAGAGAGGGAGAGAGAGAGAGAGTCAGACAGAGAGAGATACACACAGAGAGAGAGAGAGAGAGAGAGAGAGAGAGAGAACTGAGTGCTATCTCATCTTCTCTACAAGCATTACTGTATACAATTTTTAAAAGAGCATTATCAGCGGTAGACATGGGTACAATTCTTGTTCAGATGAATCTAATTGTACATGGCAGTTCTTCACGCACGCACGCACGCACACACACACACACACACACACACACATACACACACACACGCATACACACACACATACACACACATACACACACTAACACATACATACACACGCATACACACACACACGTACACATACATACACACACGTACGTGTGCGTGTGCTGTCTCACTATGAAAAAGGTCAGGCCTACCTACCGATCCCTTTTCACGGGGGATGGGTGGGGGTGGGGGTGGGGGTCTGGACGTGTTACCCCTTAAGCGCATCTATGTTTTATTCGCCTAATCTCCATTTTTTGCTCATGAAGGCTGTCCAATGACAAGGTCTTGGGAAAGACTTCCAAATCCGCATATGCTTACTAAAGCAGTCTAGAAGGAAGCATTTGCTTGGCTGGTCGACTGCATCGCCTGCCTGCGATAGATCCTGCTTTTCATATAGACTGTTCTCCATAAGAATTACTCGTCGTACATTCGAGCAGAACCATTCTCAGGCACATGCATTAAAAGTCCTCTAGGTAAAATTATGTCATGATATCTTTGTGCTGACGTGTGGATCTCGCCTGCACCAATCGGGTGCTCGCTGCTCGGATTGTGAAGGCTTTCTTTCACCAGAACACGTTGGATGAAAAAGAATGCCAAGGTCTGACAACAAAACGCCATTATTTGGCAGCAAGTAGGTGTCTAACTAACTACAGACTTCTCCATGCCATAACAAATATAAATGCACCAACAAACATTTCAGTCTGACGAGAATCATCACAACTTGACAAAATCCACCATTGCTCGACTCTTTGCAACACCTTGTTCTAAAACATAAATAAGCACGATTTAAAGCAACACACCTATGACTGATAACACGGATGAAAGCTGAAAAACTCATGTCACATTACAAATGCAGACATATGAATTATATCGGTGAGAAAAGAACATTTAAAAGAAATTATGAATTACTTTACACGTCACACGGGGCGATTTTACAACGGGGGTAATTTTACCTCAGGCACCGGCGGGTCGCCACCGCACCATTCATGACCCGCCGTGACTGAGACTCGTTGTGACCGGCATTCTCAGACTCCAAGATTCTGAACGCAAAACCTACACGAGCCACTACATTCTAGGGTGCCGAAGACTCGCTATGGCTCTTGTCCATCATTGTCTGTCTTCGT
This sequence comes from Theodoxus fluviatilis, assembly GCA_034096865.1. Taxonomy (NCBI): domain Eukaryota; kingdom Metazoa; phylum Mollusca; class Gastropoda; order Cycloneritida; family Neritidae; genus Theodoxus; species Theodoxus fluviatilis. The sequence continues at coordinate 81,130 of JAWQFJ010000812.1, read as the reverse complement.
CCCCTACCATCACTCCCCTCCTTCTCCACTTCATCGCACTGCTCTACCAGTGCAGCCAGGGAAGGGCGTTTTTGTGGGGGGGAGGACAGCAGCTCTACTGGGCCCACCCTCGTCAGCCCAACATCGTCATGGTGGTGGCGGATGACCTAGGCTACAACGACGTGGGTTACCACGAGTCTGAGATTCGAACCCCCAACATCGACTCTCTGGCTAGAGACGGCGTCCGTCTGGAGAACTACTACGTGCAACCCACGTGCACCCCTTCCCGAAGCACCCTGCTGACTGGGAAATACATGGTGAGTGTGCACTGTGTTTGGTTGCTACTGTCAGGTATGGTAAAGGTACGTTTATTGTTGTTGCGATTTTTCACCCGAATCTCAATCCATTCCCCCTGTGGGATGAGGGCAAGAATTAATATACCCAAGTCGTCTTTCTACGCAATTCGTAAGAGGCGAATAACTAGAGAAACCATAATTTCCCTCGTTCCTCCTCTAACCAGCTCTCCTGGTCTTGGTTATCATGGCTTTAGAGAGCCTACAGAGGCTCAAGGCTCGTAAGACTTCATACTGACACCGTACATCGGGGGCTCCAACCACTGCACGTTTTCCCCCTTGATCAGTGGGTCACTTGGTCAATGTTTTACTGTTACATGACGACAGACAGTGGCAGATACACAGGGTTCTCTCAGTCAGGCACCAGCACCATTTCCACTCTCTGGGGAGTATTCCAGCCTGAAGCTGGTTCACGGCCGCAAGCAGGGGTTAATCGCACTGCAGCGTTCTCTCACTGCCCTCACGGGTACCTGACTTTACTCATGGCTGGGGAGAGGCAACGCGAGTTGGTCGCCCATTGCATGCAGCTCCGGGATCGGCCAGTGCAAGAGACAGACGGCAAGCGCTCTAACCATAAGACCAGGCTGCCGGGAGTGGTACAAGGCGAGCGACCCGGGGCGCCCTGACCTATTTCCCATTACCTCTAATGCTCAATGCGGCAGAGCGCACCAGGGCGCTCTGACCTATTTCCATTTACCTCTCATGCTCAATGCGGCAGAGCGCCCTGACCTATTTCCCATTACCTCTAATGCTCAATGCGGCAGAGCGCCCTGACCTATTTCCCATTACCTCTAATGCTCAATGCGGCAGAGCGCCCTGACCTATTTCCCATTACCTTTCATGCTCAATGCGGCAGAGCGCCCTGACCTATTTCCCATTACCTTTCATGCTCAATGCGGCAGAGCGCCCTGACCTATTTCCCATTACCTTTCATGCTCAATGCGGCAGAGCGCCCTGACCTATTTCCCATAACCTTTCATGCTCAATGCGGCAGAGCGCCCTGACCTATTTTCCATTACCTCTAATGCTCAATGCGGCAGAGCGCCCTGACCTATTTTCCATTACCTCTAATGCTCAATGCGGCAGAGCGCCCTGACCTATTTCCCATTACCTCTAATGCTCAATGCGGCAGAGCGCCCTGACCTATTTCCCATTACCTCTCATGCTCAATGCGGCAGAGCGCCCTGGGTCGCTCGCCTTATACAACGCGGGACTGCTGGGACGGGTTTTCCAGACTATGAATTTGCATCCCAAAGCAATTTAAAAATATTTAATAATCCAAAAGTCTCGTCCGGTATTATTATAAAATTAAAGTGATAGCTGTAGGCATACGGAAGTTGGTATCAAAATTGAGTCGGAAAGGCAGACAGTGCCTAGTTTTGCAACCTGGCTTATAACAAGAATTGGCTGATTGGGCGTTATGTGTGGTTACAGTGAAGGTTTCTTAAAAACCGAAAACGCCTTTAGCATTCCCTTTGAGTTAGAGTTTGCAGCGCGCCTCTAAACAGTCTGTGAACCCGAGTCAGTCGTGACTCTGGCACAATTCGCAATGAATGCGTAATAGACTTGACCCTTCGCATTACAGCATTGCGCAAAAATAATTCGTTCTGATGCTGTTTATTTCTCCACTTTTTACAAAAATCATTCAGATGTCAAAACTGGTTTCCATTTTAACACAAACATTTTATTTTGTCGAATAAACGCTTGTTTATTGCCTCAACAAAAGTAAGTTAAGAGTTTTGTGCGAAATAGAACTACTTTAACGACGTATGTCAGGGAGCAGATCAGCTATCCCACAAGCCTCTCGTGTGACCTCCATTTGCATATTTCGGACAAAAACCTTCCATCACGTGATGTCAACTGGACTAGAGACACTTTCGCCGGTAGGCGAAGTCTCTAGTGAACTAGAATGGCCTCTAAAGAGCACCGCGCAAGGCTTGTTACTACATGTTTTCTGGACCTGTGAGTTACTGTCTCATACACTGCAACTCATCTTTCGTCTCACATACATGTATCATCATTGCAATCAATTTTGTCTTATATGCGCCAGAAGCATGTAAATTTTGCTGACTGCGCCGTAGTTACTTTATTCGGAGTACACATTACCTTCGACGAGTACGAGTACTAATTACAATAGTTGCAGTCCCTCCAGTAGCTTCGTTTTCCTCTCCTGCAGATTCGAGTACGCTCGTAGTTATCAGCGATATGCAAATGAAACTGGTAACCATTTCTGACAGTACATTGAAAGTTGCTTTTCGAAAATGTAATTCTGTTCAGCGTCTCAGTGCGTTTGTTTTGACCACTTTTTTCTTTACTAGACAGCGAGGTGAGGATGAACATAATTTGTTTCCTGGTCCCCTTGAGCGAAATCAACCAATACTTCCTTCATCTACTGCTAAGGCATCTGTCATACCAACTAAGGAAAAAGCTAGCTACACTCGTGTCTAGGCAAGTTTGGCTACAATGCCTCAACACTTTTTAACTCTATCCGCGTCAAAGAACCGATTGGGAAGATTGTCGTCAGTCAGTTTCCATAGGTCGTGTCAATCTCTGACATTTAAAGGGTTAACACTTACTGCTTGTTTTGCAACTCGGAATTTTCTGGCAAAAATGGCTACTACGTGACCTGGATGTTTCGTTTTTTAAAAAGTCAAGCAGTGTCAGTGTTGTAGCTGCAGTGTAACGTAAATCCTGACCCACTGGTACACAATCACAATGCACGCAGGGCAAAAGCTCTTTTCCTTTTTCCACCGGTGTCGTGGAGAACTGTGGCTGAGTGATTAATGCACTTGACCTACAGTCGAATGCAGCTAGTAGGTGCAACTTTCGAAGCTGCGCGAATCCCACTATTGCATCTTTAAACAAGATGTTTTACTCACATTGCTCCTCTCCACCCAGAAGTAAAACGGGTGCCTGTGAGAGCTGAGTTATAAAATTGTCAAAAAGAACACTTTGGCATGTCTGTTCGCAGCCTGGTTGTAGGCTCCCAGGTAGTTGAGATGGTGTAAGAGTGATACTAAGATTCGCCTGACAAGGGTGTAAAAGTCCACGGTTTCAGTACCCATGAATGGATAGAAGTCGCAATATGAAAACTAGTATATTTATCCAACTAGTACCTAGTCTCCTGGGAGCAACATACTGACTAGTAGAGAAAGATAGACATTTTTACAACCCCTCTCTCCTGCAAGGAATAAATTTCAACGAAACGTTTGTAAGAGCCATGTGCTAAAGAAAAACATTCGTTGTATATAATTATTAAACAATTTTTGTGAAGACTTATGTGCATGTACAAGTTCTG
>JAWQFJ010000812.1:52500-67500 GCA_034096865.1 Theodoxus fluviatilis | reverse complement strand
TACATCACACCCTTGCATCCTCATGGACATTATTCACGCGAGGTTCTTCCGGTTTTCAAAACGAGACTGAGTTTGCAAAAATATGGGAGTCTTCTATGGCCAGCACCAGTACCAGTACATGGAGTGGAAATCTCCTTCATGTGCCTCCATTCTCGCATGGAAATGTTGAAATATGGGCAAGTGTTGTTGTTTTTCTTGTTTATAGCTGGGAAACTGCAATGTTTACACCAGGAAGCAAGAGCATTCGATCACTTTGCACGACCTAACGTAGTAACAACTTCTACTCATGAGAAACCTATTGTGATTGGTCCAAAAATATAAATCAGCCAATGGTAGAGAGCCATGTATAGAGTCTTGATCACACCGGACATGTTGATGTCGGCATGGCAGACGATGCAAGCCCAGCTGGCAGTAGTCGCTTATCTCGCAGTTTTGACTCAAAATTAAGTATATGATCAGATATAACAAACTATCTGCAAAGACAGCCCATGGTTATATTAGCGTAATAAATTAACATATAGGCTTACTGACCTTATTTCAAGAAACACCGGTCATAGTGATCAACACTACGAGATCTAGATCTACAAGAGTGAAGAGAGAAGGGTAACCTGTTTTACCTTCGATGTCATGCACAAATCCTTCGATGAACTTTTCGTATCCTTTCCCTTTCTTTCTACTGGGTATGTAGTAGTAGTAGTAGTAGTAGTAGTAGTAGTAGTAGTAGTAGTAGTAGTAGTAGTAGTTGAGAGGCTAGATGTAGGCCGTGAAGCCTTTTGAACGCCCCATCGTAATGTGTTGCGTTATATAACATAAGGTCTTAGCGCAATTTTCCTATTGCGACAGTGTCGCTCATCATAGCTTCTAGATAACGATATGAATGTAGGATCCTTGTCCAGTTGGTTTTTGAAAACTTTAGTAGTCGGTGCAGTCACCACGAATCCTTCTTCCTTTTAGTGAGTGCAGATTCAAATACTCTACGCGCTCGCTGTAAGACATCTCCCGACATTCACTCAACAACTTGGTAGCCCTGCGCTGGACTCGCTCCACAGCCTCTGACTGTCTTTTTAAATGTGGGCACCAACATCACTTGCCCATATTTCCGCATTTCCATGCGAGAATGGAGGTACATGAAGGAGATTTCCACTCCATGTACTGGTACTGGTGCTGGCCATAGCAGACGCCAATATTTTTGCAAAGTCCGTCTCGTTTTTGATTTCAAAATGGCCGCTGCGTGAATAACGTCTATTCTCCCCAGTCTCCACTATCTCCTTTTGCCCCACAGGCTCCGACCAGATGGATCCTTTGTTGGACTATGAGATGGAGGAGCACGACTCCGAGGAGGAAGAGGAGGGGGAAGGGGGTGCGGGGGCGGCAGGGGGGGTGACGTGGGAGGTCAGTCTGGGGGAGAGGACCACGGCTGCGGTGTGCGTAGTGGGGGTGGGAGTAGCGAAGAAGCCAAAGAGGAATCTATGGCTCTTTGACCTTGCCACTGACCCCCAAGAAATACGTGACCTCTCTGCCAGCTACCCGGATGTGGTGGAGGTCATGTTGCGTCGGCTCCAGGAGCATGACCAGACGGCACTTCCGCCCCAAAGCGCCCCTTCCGACCCCCGCTGTGATCCCTCCCTTCGGGACGGCGTGTGGGGTCCTTGGATGTGACCCATCACCTCTGACCCGTGAACTTCTTGCGACTATGACTTGATCCTGAAGGTAACACGTGAGACAGTCGTCTTTGTGCCTTTTTCAAGCGCACCTCGTTGCATCCAGAAAATGTTGGATGAATTTCTTACGTGACATTAGCCCCTTAATCCTTGAACTGTACATTTCTGTGTGTTTACCACTCCTGGAGGTAAAGAGAGTGGAGAAGACCAATTGCTATGCACGCGTGGCTTGGTGTCTTGTTCGTCTGTGCGCAACATTTCTGCTTGGACACTACTGCAGTTGACAAGCATATGAGGCGTTGATCGTCACCGACACAGTATTCATCAGTGACACTACATCTTTGTCCTTCAGGTGGAGAAGTGAAGCTAGTCATGCCTTCGTAATCGAGTGACGATGGGTTGGATGATGATTAGTACAAGGACTAATCTTGAAGAGTCGACAGCAAGTCGAGGGTGATAAATGGTGTGATTATGTACTAGAATGTTGAAACAAACCAAAATGAGTTAAAAGTAATGACGCGAGTTTTAGTAGCCAATTATTACTTATGTCTGGGTCTCGAACTTATTAACAATTTCCCCCCTGATCGTTGGGTCACGTGATCGATCCTTCAACCTAACGACGAAAACAGAGACAGACAGATATGACGTACGCAGCCAGGTACCAGCGCCAACTCTACTCCTTGCACGATGTTTCAACCTGATCCTGGCTCGCCGTGGCAACAAGGGTTAATCGCAGTACATTGTGCTGGCTCGGCCCTCACGGGTGCCGCAATGGAACACAATGATACATGTGAATAGGTATGTATTGAGCCTTCAGTGACAATGGTCACAATAATACATGTGAATAGGTATGTATTGAGCCTTCAGTGACAATGGGCAAGTGAGTCAAAGAGCCCACGTCACATCCATGGTAAGTTTTTCTACAAAGTAATACGTGCTTTCTTCGTGGTTAAAGAGACTTAGTGACCTGACAGATGCACTTGAATGGTGTAGGCAATGACAGACGACGAAAATAAGTTTTTTTAATGAATGAATGTGAGTGATGAAACGTTTCATGTGTGATTTATGTACATGTGTGTTTGTATGTACACACAAGTCCCTGATTGCACGGAGAGAGAGAGAGAGAGAGAGAGAGAGAGAGAGAGAGAGAGAGAGAGAAGGGAGGCAGGTAGGAAAGGGCATTCTGCATTGGAGTATCACTTCAAGCTGCTCTGAAGGAATGAAACTGCACACAATCCAGCCCGGGAATACGAAATAAAGTACTCGAGCCTTCCCAAGCAGTGGAGCGCTTGTACACGTCAGACGGTGACTCGACCTTTGAATGTTTCCAACACTAACCAACAAACGAGAAGTGCGTCTAGTTTATTACCAAAAGACTACAAAGAGAAGATTAATTCTATTTATAACAAATTTCTCATCGACAAACAAGGGGTATGCATTTGATATTGTTGAAGTAAACTCCACGCCTCAAATACTCAGCAGGGGTTTTCGTGCTTTTTCTTACAATAATTTTCAGTCATTAAGAATGACATCTTTGAGTGCACCTTTTTTTTCTTCATCGACCTGGCTGCACTCACGGTTGAGCGTTCTCTACTATCCTCAATGGCGATATATTTCTCACTATTTTCTTTGTACTGTCTGAGATTTGAAAAAATGCCAAGAGTAATAAGAATAAAGTACTCACTGTAACCTTTGTTGTTATTGCTGTTGCTGTTACGTGTGTGTGTGTGTGTGCGTGCGCGCGCGCGTGCGTGCGTGCGTGCGTGTGTCTTTCGTTGCACAGTTATCTTACTGGAGGGGAGAGAGAGAGAGAGAGAGAGAGAGAGAGAGAGAGAGAGAGAGAGAGAGAGAGAGAGAGAGGGAGGAAGGGAGGGAGGGAGGGAGGGAGGGAGAGAGAGAGAGAGAGAGAGAGAGATTGAGTTACTTTGATTGATTCATTCTTTATTTATCAAGGATGAAATTTTAGGCATTTCTGCGAGAGAGAGAGAGAGAGAGAGAGAGACAGAGAGAGACAGAGAGAGAGTGAGAGAGAGAGAGAGAGCGAGAGAGAGAGAGAGAGAGAAGAGAGAGACAACGACAGATATAAACAAACAAACAGACAGACTGAGAGAGAGAGAGAGAGAGAAAATGATTGATTTTGATTGATTCATTCTTTATTTATCAAGGATGAAATTTTAGGCATTTCTGCCTGAGAGAGAGAGAGAGAGAGAGAGAGAGAGAGAGAGAGTGAAGGAGAGAGAGACAAAGACAGAGATAGACAAACAGACAGACAGACAGACTGGGATAGAGAGAGAAGAGAAAGATGAGAGAGAGAGAGAGAGAGAGAGAGAGAGAGAGAGAGGGAGAGAGAGAGATTGATTGATTGATTTTGATTGATTCATTCTTTATTTATCAAGGATGAAATTTTAGGCATTTCTGCCTGAAAGAGAGAGAGAGAGAGAGAGAGAGAGAGAGAGAGAGAGAGAGAGAGAGAGAAGGAGAGAGACAAAGACAGAGATAGACAGACAGACAGACAGACAGAGAGAGACAGAGAGAGAGAGAGAGAGAGAGAGAGAGAGAGAAATGCAGGTAGGTAGGCAGGCAGGCAGGCAGGCAGGCAGACGAGCACATGCACACACACGCGCGCACACACACATCTACTTCAGCTTTGCAGATTTAGGATGTAGCCATCTTTATTTAATTGAGAAAAGGGGACTGGCATAGAAACTAGGCACCCTTCGGTACCTGATGGATCAGGGAGAGAACGACGTATCGCCGTCTGCCACGAATAGCTGCGTTTGGCGAGTAAACGCTTCACTGGAAGCATACGACTTGACAAGTGACAAATGCACCGTAGATTCAGATAATCCTCCGTCATAATTTGCACGTCCGAAAGAGAGAAAATATGAGTCAATGCACAGACGTCATCACATATACGCTCTAGACAGAGGAACCCATCTGTTTTTAAAAGATACGTTTACTCATGGACACAACATCATATGGTCGGCTGGCTCGCCCAACCTGCACGCGCTGTGTCACTAACAGTCTACCATTATCTCACCGCGGCGATTTTGTGCTGATGTTACTTCCGGTTCGTCTGCTACTATACAATGGAAGCCACTGTCGAGCAAATTCTCATGGTAAGTAAAACAGATAAGTGTTCAAACAGTGATGATTTATTCCATCAGTTGAAACTGTAAGTACATTTGCAGGTATCCCAGACACACTTATCAGTAAAAAAAGGTATTCATTCCACTTTTGACGGAAAACAAAGCAATTTGGTCAGACTCTCTAGTTCGTCTGCTACTTCAATGGACGCCACTGTCGAGCAAATTCTCATGGTAAGTAAAACAGATTATTGTTCAAACAGTGATGATTTATTCCATTAGTAGAAACTATATATACATTTGCAGGTATCCCAGACACACTTTGCAGTAAAAAAAATGGTATTCATTCCACTTTTGACGGAAAACAAAGCACTTTGGTCAGGCTATCTAGATATGTGGGAAATGGTCCTTGTTCAATGAAAAGCCATAATGAAAACTTGCTTCACTTTCATGTTGACAGGGGAAATTTTACATTTGTGCAATCGAATGGCTGTATATTGCAATCTAATCAGCAAGAGCTGTACTTTTCTAAAATTATATGAAGTTCTACAAGCAGTTCAAATGACTTTCATGTGTTTTGATTTTCAGGATGAAGATAAACTGTTGGAGTTGGACTCTGTGCCTCCAAACAAATCAAGAGCCCCTGCAAATCACAAGGTAACTTTCTTTTGCAACAAAAACTATTTTTAAAAAAGGTAGTAGGTTGAGTAAATAATATACACTGCATACTTTTTGTGTGCTTTTCTTTCTTTTCTTCGTGTTTGAGGTGTTGAAGTATGGATTTTGTGCAAGTCAGTTTTATTTTGTTGATTGTTCTTGTTTTATTTTGTGTGCAGATAAGCCTGGAACACGTCGAAGAGGCATGTTCAATTTTGGCAAACAAATGTGTTTCTGTTTTTGCAAGGCCATTTTTCAAGACTGTATCAAGTAAGTGTTCTGTTTACTACCAATAGTGGAAATGGGTTTTTCACATGTGCTCAAAACCAATGCTTTAATGACTTAAGGTATCAGAAGTAAAGATGACTGAAAACTTCTTCTCATTCCAAAAGTCCTCTCTGGTGAACTGGAAAGATTTAAATTAAATTACATACTTTGTCTTCTGTACTGACTCAGTGTATGTGCGTGTAAGTGCGCTTGTGCGTGCGTGCGTGTGCATGCAAACTTGATTGCAGTATGATTGTCATATATAAAAATTACTATGTCGCTACCATAATGTAAGAAACGTACCTCGTTTGATGCAAGCATCGTCAAAGTGTCGACTGCAGATCTTGGCCTTGTCTGGGTTGAATGCTTTGTCCACTCGATCAATTTTAGCAATGATGGCTGATCTTCATTTGTCTTTCGCTTCACTGACACCTTTTCTTGGAATTCCAACAAAATAAAGCCCCCTGCATGCCACTGATGATACCTTACAATCAACAACACAACACTTGGCTCCATCTGAAGTACTGTTCGCCCTCCTTGATATTGGTTTAGGAACCACGGCAGCTCTTGTATCACTGTCATTAATGTCACTCTCTTCGCAACACACTGTGGTTGACTCTGGAAGTAACTAGGCGTTTCAGAAATGGCTGACAACAAAACTAAACACAGGGTTACAAACTAGACACATTTTCCCACCGACTTATGCGGAGAACAAATTCAGATGGCTAAAACTAAGACAAAAAATCGTCTGGGTTGAATGCTTTGTCCACTCGATCAATTTTAGCAATGATGGCTGATCTCCATTTGTCTCTCGCTTCACTGACACCTTTCTTAGAATTCCAACAAAATAAAGCCCCCTGCATGCCACTGATGATACCTTACAATCAACAACACAACACTTGGCTCCATCTGAAGTACTGTTCGCCCTCCTTGATATTGGTGTAGGAACCACGACATCTCTTGTATCAGTGTCATTAATGTCACTAACTTTGGAACACACTGTGGTTGACTCTAGAAGTAACTAGGCGTTTCAGAAATGGCTGACAACAAAACTAAACACAGGGTTACAAACTAGACACATTTTCCCACCGACTTATGCGGAGAAAAAATTCTGACGGCTAAAACTAAGACAAAAAATCGTGATTTTCGCCAGGTGTTTACACTAACAAAGGCATCGGCCATTGAAAGCGGAGCAACCGGAAGTGTAATCAGATCAATATTGAAAACGAGGCCATCGGCGAACTTATTTCTCTACATGCCTCAGTCAGCAATCCAATTTTATTGGATCCTAGGTTTACTCGAGAAATCAAATCTCTCGGTCATTTTGAAGAACTACATTACGTATAAAGCGCGCTAATGACACACGAAATAACAAGTGATGCTTCTCAAATTCGTTTTAATGTTACATAATTATGAAAAAAGCTCGAGATAACAGAAAAATGGTAAATAAAGTGCATCTGATATAATTCGTTTCCGTACTAAATTGATATAAAAATAGAAATGATAAACTACCTGAAGAAACAAACGATGAAGAGATAATGTAACTTTACGATCCACAAGTTTTGTGCATTGCAGCATGTTTCGAGTAAATGCTACCTGGATAAATGTGCTGTTACGAATATATCTGGTGCGAGAGAAAAGACTGAGAAGGTAGAGGAACACTGAGAAGAGACCAAAATATTATCTTCTCTTCAAATCCAATTATGACGCCATTTACAATGGAGTGTAATAACACATCAAATGGGACATAGAGTAAGTGTCAGAGAACTGGCTAAAATAAACAAAGGTTCTTTTCAAACGAATCACACAGTGTGACGAATTTTCGTTCCTTCTCTGCGCATGTATATTTGGTGACCCTAATCTCGGAAGTCTGACAGAATATCCATTGAACATTTAGGACCCGATTCTGCACACATCGAAGTTCAGATAAGCGTGGTATCACAATCTTTTTTGGAGACAGATTAAACCCTGTTTGGGGACAAACGAGTTAAGTTCTAACGAACTAGCATGTAGAGGAACAAAATATCAAGGAATTCACTGTTAACATTTCTAGTTGAGAAATGAAGCTGTTGTTAAGAAAAGACATGTATTGAGCAAAGTTTTGGTTCTACAAATGCATTTCTCATTGACAAAAATATAGGAATGGGAAAAATGCCACTGTCCAAAAAGTATCTATTCATGCATCATTCTGTCCGTTTATCCACCCACCCCTTCATTCACTCATTCGTCCGTTGCTTCGCTCCCTAATTCATTCGTTTGTTTGTTTATGTGTTTGTTTGTTTATTTGTTTGTTTTTTGCTTGTTTATTTCTTAGTTGATGGATGAGGTTGGTTATTTTGTGGTTCATCGTCTCTCTCTCTCTCTCTCTCTCTCTCTCTCTCTCTCTCTCTCTCTCTCTCTCTCTCTCTCTCTCCCTCTCGTTTAGACAGACACACGTGCGCGCGCGCGCGCACACACACACACACACACACACACACACTTCTAAGCGCGGCACGCACTCACAAACATACGATCGCTCATGCTAATGCACGCATACATACGTATTCACATGATGTTGCACTGGGACAATGGCTGCGGACTATTGAGCTCTTGTTCTAAGCCGATGATACGACAGTATCTGAGTCAGTACCCATCCTTGACACTGCATGGAAGATCTCGAGATTTTACGATTTCGTTCTTTCTGGGTCGGATGGATGGATAGAACTTTACGGCCTGTCGACTTTTGTAGGCTGTTTCAGTCATTAATCACCAACAAAAAATAAATCAGAACTGGTTAGAATGAGAACTAGTAACGATTTCCCAAGTCATTCACCTCCTACAAAGCGAGTAGGGAGACGCGGTGAGTCAATTCCTAACCCGCAATCAACAGGGGGATTCTGGGTTGGGAAAACAAATAGCACTGAATACATATCAGTGATGTACGACAGGAAGCTTATATTAACGGAAGAAATTTTTCAAAGGATCCCGTAAAAAGTGCAACGTTATTTCTGCTATAGATATTCAAACCTAAGGTGGAGAATAGAGAGACGCTTTACCTCTATTCACGTGCATGCTCTACCCTAGTATTTGTGAGGGTACATCAGAACTTCAGGCACGACGCCCTTTCATGAGACTGGAAGCAGACGTTTCCACGTCGGTGTGAGCAGTCCTGTTTTTACTTGCAGTGCAGTTTTCACCTCAACTCCACCCTGCCGTGATGAGCTTGATACCCACACAAGAGTACTGGGCGAGCTAAATATCCAAGTAGCGAACGCAACAAACCAGAAGCTTTCCAAAGCCACGCCCCTTCCTTCAGCTCTAACCAATCCACGAGATTTCGCCCAAAAGTGGGTCATGCACTGACACCATTTTTGTTTGATCTTTCTGACCGACAGCCAGCTCCAACTGGCGTGTACGACACAAGCAACCAAGCAGACACTGCACTCAACGAATCTCTGCTCGTCATTCCGGATGAAAACGTTCCAGTAATTCCAGACGATGGTCTTATTAGGGTAAGGTTCGATGCTGTTATCTTTCACGCACGGGTAGATGTAGTTGTCCTTTGGATAAAGAGGCAGCGCGAAGAGTGCCAGTCATAACAAGCTGCAAGGTGAGGGGATACGTCGTGGTGCCAATGCGCTTAAAGCCTGGTGCCTAGGTTGTCGTACCACACCTCGGCAGGCGGTGACGGCTCAAGGAGAGCCTTGTAGGCCTCCTTGTCATCTGCAGGGCCCCAATCAGCGCTGGGCCGGAAGCTCTCACGCAGCCGCTGCCATAGAAACAATAAACCATTGTCAGGTAGTACCTCGCTAGCATTATTTAAGCAAGTATTCAATGTTCGTTCTCTGTGAAACTATGTCTGTCTGTCTGTCTGTCCGTCCGTCCGTCCGTCCGTCCGTCCGTCCGTCCGTCTGTCTGCCTGCCTGCCTGTATCTCTCTCTCTCTCTCTCTCTCTCTCTCTCTCTCTCTCTCTGTATGTGTGTACGTGTCTCTGCAAACAAGCGCGCGTGCGCGCGCGTGTGTCAGACCACATTTATCTACATTTCTTAGTGTCCGCATGCTTCTGAATCTCTCTCTCTCTCTTTCTCTCTCTCACTGTGTCTGTCTCTCTCTCTCTGTCTGTCTCTCTCTGTCTCTCTCTCTGCTACAAACAAATTAGAGAATTCAGTGGAAGATGCCCTTTCGCTCTTTATGGAAGCTATATCCTTTTGCTCAGAATGCATGACGAAGGAGTTTAGGAACAGCAACAGTATTGCAAATGAAAAAAGGCAACTTTGGTTTGACAATGAATGCAAAGAGGCCAGACAAACTGCCAGAAGGTCTCTTAATTGGCATAGAAAAACGGGCCTAGTAATAGATAAAAACACTTATAACATAAATAGGCGAGAATACAAAAACCTAATTCGCAAAAAGAAGAAAGAATATAGAAAAGCAGTAGGTAACCACCTCTTAGGTAACTTGAAAAACTCCAGAGAGTTTTGGTCTAAAATAAGGAGCATAACGCAAAAAATAGTACCCACACCTGAAATAGAGATAACTGTATGGCAGAAATATTTCAAACATATGTTTCAAGATAAAAATACTGTCGAAGATATAACGGCCGATATTAGTGAACTCGTAGAACATCCTGAATTAGATGCCCCAATTACTATTCATGAGGTACAAGCGGCTATTCAGTCTATAAAAGCACGGAAGTCGCCCGGACTGGACGGCATTCCGGGTGAGTGCTATGAAACTGTGCGAAAAGATCGCGCCTTTCTTGACCAAACTGTTCAATTTCCTGTTTGATAACCACTACTTTCCCCCGACTTGGTCGCGATCCGTCATAGTACCAATCCATAAAAAGGGCAACAAAATGAATCCAGACAATTATAGAGGTATATCCCTTTTACGTATAGTTAGTAAAATCTTTACGTCAATACTAGCGAAACGATTGCGAAGATGGTTAGAAATTGAGGATAAAGTATGTGCGGAACAGGCTGGATTCCGGCCAGACCACTCAACCATAGACCATGTCTTTACCCTGCATTCCATTGCCATGAAAAACGTGTACGGAAAAGGTAGAGGTAAATTATATGTCGCATTTATTGACTACAAGAAAGCCTTTGACTCTGTGAATCGTGGTCAACTCTGGGAAATAATGCAGGGTGCTGGTTTGTCAACTAAATTCCTTAAACTGTTCAAAGCCATGTATTCAAATGTACAATCATGTGTCCGATGGAACCACCACATATCTGAATACTTCCCATGTCCGCTTGGCGTAAAGCAAGGGGCCAAAGAGAGCACTTCAGCTTTTCTCCTCTACATTAATGCGGTGGCAAACTATGTTAAAGCACATGGGAAACATGGGGTTCAAATGCTACCAGGCAGAGCAGAGATTTTTGCTTTACTGTTTGCCGACGATGTTGCTCTTCTATCTCTAACACCAATTGGGCTCCAAAACCAACTTAACTCCCTGGCTAGAGTATCGAAAACCCTGGGTCTCCAAGTAAATGCCGAGAAGACAAAGGTAATGGTTTTCAGAAAGGGTGGTCATTTGGCAGAAGGAGAACGATGGAACCTTAATAACATTAAGTTAGATGTAGTAAATAGTTATACATATTTAGGTTGTACTTTTACTACAAAACTGTCTGAAAATGCCTTCTTAGAAGAGATTGTAATTAAAAGTAGACAAAAAATGGTTCAAATTATGAAAGCAATGTGGATGATCCGCAGAACCAATCCTACGATGTTCATGAAGCTGTTTGACGCACAAGTAATGCCTAGTTTGTTGTATGGTGCCGAATTATGGGGTACAAAGAATCAGGAAACGGTGGAAAGGGTACACGTATCTGCCTGTAAAAAGTTCTTAGGGCTAGATTTAAGATCGCCTAACCATTTTGTCTATGGAGAATTAGGTAGATACCCCCTCGTAATCAATAGCACAATTAAAACTGTCAAATATTGGCTAAGGTTATCAAACATGCCATTACACAGACTCCCACGACAAGCTTATGAAATGCTAATAAATTCCAAAATACCTGACAAAAAGAATTGGCACTGTATGGTAAAGGACACACTGTGCAAACTAGGCTTTGCATATGTGTGGATGAACGGAGGTGTAGGAAATGAGAAACTATTTTTAATGCAATTAAAGCAAAGATTACGGGACTGCTACCAGCAATCTTGGGAGGGAAGAAAGCTAAGCAGAGAGAGATTCTCATTGTATTCCTTGTTCAAAGGCATGTTTGGTCAAGAAAAATACCTAACGTTTCTTACTATTAAAATATTTAGAGATGTTTTTATACGTTTTCGTTTAGGTATAAACCCTTTAAAAATTAACCAACGTTTTGGTTATCGAGAAATAGGAGACTTGTATTGTCCATTCTGTATCAATACAATCGAAAACGAAAAGCATTTTCTACTCGACTGTGGTAAATACACCGATCTCAGAGAGAGATACATTACACAGCAAGTAAAGGGTAGGAGAGACTATACCTACCTCTTAAGGGGAACAAACATTAGAGTAACACTTCATGTGTCGATGTACATATACTATGCTTTGAAAATGAGAGAAAGAGAAATTGATAATAATATATTATAAATAGTATGTATCTAAACCGAATGGATCGAAATCTTGAAATGGTAGAGAAGTTTGAATGTTATTTTTTGTATTGTTCAACGGGCGGTCGGCCTTCAAATAAAGTTCAGTTCAGTTCAGTTCTCTGTCTCTCTCTGTCTCTCTCTGTCTCTCTCTCTGTCTCTCTCTCTGTCTCTCACTGTTTCTGTCTCTCTGTCTCTGTCTCTCTCTCTCTCTTCCTCCCTCCCTCTCTCTCTTTCTCTGCCTCTCTCTGCCTCTCTCTCTCTCTCTCTCTCTCTCTCTCTCTCCCTCTCTCTCTCTCTCTTTCTCTCTCTCTCTCTCTGTACCTGTCTCTGTCTCTGCCCCTCTCTTTTCTCTCTCTCTCTCTCTCTCTCTCTCTCTCTCTCACTCTGTCCCTCTCTCTCTCTCTGTCTCTCTCTCACTCTCTCTGTCTCACTCTCTCTCTCTCTGTCTCATTGTCTCTTTCTGTCTCTGTCTCTCGCTGTCTCTATCTGTCTGTCTCAGTCTTTCTCTGTCTATATGTCTGTCTGTCTGTCTCTTTGTCTCTCTGTCTCTGTCTCTCGCTGTCTCTCTCTGACTGTCTCTGTCTTTCTCTGTCTATATGCTTGTCTGTCTCTCTGTCTCTCTGTCTTTCTCTTTCTCTCTCTCTCTCTCTATCCCTCGCCGTCTCTCTCTCTGTCTCTCCCTGTTTCTCTCTCTCTGTCTCTCTCTGTATCTCTCTGTCTCTGTCCCTCTCTGTCTCTCTCTGTCTCTCTCTGTCTCTCTCTGTCTCTCTCTCGCGATGCTGGCGACACCGGTGGCCGTAGGCTGCGATCCCACACCAATCCTCGCGGAAGGACCCGCTAGGGGGGTGGCCAAGGCCTCAGAGACAACAGCCCCGCAGGAACAGGTATTCCCTCCAGAACTCTTGCATTGGACTTTGTTAATTTTTTGTGGTGGAATGTGGAGGGCTTAATGAGCCAATTTCATGACCCGGACTTTTGCCATTACTTAGATGATTTTTCTGTTGTTTGTTTGGGAGAAACTTTTGTGGAAAGTATGGATTTATCACAGTTTCTCTCCTCCTTCGATAAGCATATTGCTCCTGCGGTGAAGCTGTCTGCGCGAGGGAGAAGGTCCGGTGGGCTATTATGTCTCATTAAAAGGAATTTGAGTCCGTACTTTCACCTCATTGAATGTTCCTACGATAACATTCTAATATTTCGCGTAGACAAGATTGTGGTTAGGTCTGAAAGAGACGTTGTTGACCTTTTCGTTTATGCTCCGCTATCTGCCTCACCTTACTATGATGTTGTTAATGAGACGGACGGTATACTATTGCTGCGGAATTGCCTTTCTGATGTAAGTTGCATGCATGATGACTGTAGTCTTCTCCTGTGCGGTGACTTGAATGCGAGGACTTCAAAATGGAATACATCTAGTAACAGCATTTTCGATGTTAGAAATGAAATGTTCTATGAATCTCGGTTATCGCAGGATGATATAGTCAATGATTATGGTCTCGCCTTATTGTCTTTGTGTGCTGCCTTTGACCTTTGTATCTTGAATGGTTACTTGAATGAAAAGGAATCTGACAAATTTACATTTGTTTCGCCCAACGGCAGCAGTGTCATTGACTACATAATTTCATCGAGAGATCTATTATCATTGTTTAAAAATCTGTATGTGAGAGAATCTGTCATTTCCCCGCATATGTGCTTGGAGCTGTCGCTCAGAGAATTTGACCATACTGCACAAGTGGATGAATGTACTAGTGGTCTGATTTCTTACACAAAACTAATTTGGGCCGAGAATGCAACCGATCAATATGTTAGTAATCTCAGTAGTATCATGATGGAAGCTAGAACTTAGGACATTATATCTGGTGAGCATTTCGACATCAATGCCGCAACTAACTCTATCTCAACATGTCTTGTAAGAGCTGCTGATTTTTAAAAGAGAACAATAGTGTATAATAGGAAATTTAGATATTGTAGAGGATGGTATGATAGAGCCTGTAGGGATGCAAAGAAGAATGCTCGGAAAAAAACTAAGACACTATTTACATAGGAACACAGAAGAGAACAGGGCAGCTTACATTACATCTAGGAATGAATATAAACAATTAATTAGAAAGACAAGGTCTGCGCATGGGCGATCCGTGCGTGAAATGTTGGCTAGCAGTGTCCATGAGTGCCAGAGATTCTGGAAAGAAGTTAAGAAGCTTAATGTGAGATCCAGTGCGATTAAAATTTCTCCGGAGATGTGGTATGAACATTTTAAAAACCTCTTTTCTTCTCCGAACTCTGTCCCAGACGACTACATTAATTTTTCACATGATTTTCCAAGCTGCAATGACACTAACGGTGTACTTGACTCTCCAATATCTGAGGAAGAGGTTTTGGTTGCTTTGTCTCGTATGAAGAAAGGGAAGGCGGCATGGACTAATCTAAGCATAAGAGACATGCTACGGAGTGCAATTCATTTCCTTCTACCTTTCCTGCTACGATTGTTCAACGAAAGTTTTGCGTCAGGGGTATTTCCTCAGCTTTGGTCGGAGTCAATTATTCACCCTGTGCACAAGAGTGGAGACTTTGACTATCTCGATAACTATCGAGGGATAGCTCTAACCAGTATACTTAGTAAGGTGTTTGTCCATATTTTGAACAAAAGGTTGCTTTCTTGGGTTGAAATGAATGGCTTACAAAGAGAGGAGCAGGCTGGCTTTCGGTGTGGCTACTCCACGATAGACAATATTTTTGTTTTGTATGGCATTGTGCAGAAATGTCTT
>JAWQFJ010000812.1:25000-42500 GCA_034096865.1 Theodoxus fluviatilis | reverse complement strand
TGGATGGATGGATGGATGGATGCATGGATGGATGGATGGATGGATGCATGGATAGATGCATGGATGGATGGATGCATGGATAGATGCATGGATGGATGCATGCATGGATGGATGCATGGATGCATGGATGCATGGATGAATTGGCGGGCGGATGGATACATGCCACTGCCACCCAAGCCACCATTTTATTACAAAAGTCACTATCTATGCAATTGCCATCTGCCTACGCCTACCACCGTCAGGGATGGATGGATGGATTAGTGGATGAATGGATGAGTGGATGGATGAATTGCTGGGTGGCTGGGTGTATGAGCAGATAAATGCATGGCTGAGACAGCTTGGTCCATCTGCCTTAGTGGCTATGCGAGGGCTATTTATTCCCCATATCTCAGGTGTTGTTTGGAGCATGAAAAAGTGAAAACTCTAATTAGCAAATAAGTTGCCATTTACTCATCGCGTAGGTAGACGTAGCCGGTGTATTCTTACCCCATTCTCCACCCCTAGCCCCACCTCTAGAGGGGCGCTTCCATCCAATATGACCAATCTTGATCTCCATCACCACAACCGCCACCGCCGCAAGCATGATCCACCCCACTCCACCTTTCACCCCCTGTAGTCGCGTAATATAATCATAACAATTATCATACACACAATCATTTAATAAAAATACATATTCCCAACAAGTCAATGCAAGTAAACCTTCACCATTGTCCCTATCAGCTTATATGTTATTTCAACTTTTCTCTAAACACAGACAAAAAGAAAACCATAACTATTGCAGTGTTTTTCTTGTCGCAGAAGAAGATGACGAGGACTTACCTCAAGGTTTGCCAACTGTTCCCACTTGGGGACGATGAAGTAGATGACGCCATCAATGGCTCCGTCCAGCATGGCCCCTCGAATCAGCAGGATGAGCAGAATGACGTAGGGGAATGTGGCAGTGACGTATACTACCTGTAGATACATCAAATCATAATGTATCTCAATTCAAACTGAAGTAGACCACATTTATATACATCCATACATAATGTACCTCAATTCAAATTGATTTAAACCACCTGTATATACATCCATATATAATGTACCTCAATTCAAATTGAAGTAGACCACCTGTATATACATCCATATATAATGTACCTCAATTCAAATTGAAGTAGACCACCTGTATATACAGCCAGACATAATGTACCTCAATTCAAACTGATTTAGACCACCTGTATATAAATCCATACATAATGTACCTCAATTCAACTTTATTTAAACCACCTGTATATACAGCCATACATAATGATACATACTGTACCTCAATTGAAATTGAAGTAGACCACCTGTATATACAGCCATACATAATGTACCTCAATTCAACTTTATTTAAACCACCTGTATATACAGCCATACATAATGATACATACTGTACCTCAATTGAAATTGAAGTAGACCACCTGTATATACAGCCATACATAATGTACCTCAATTCAATTTGATTTAGACCACCTGTATATATATCCATACATAATGTACCTCAATTCAACTTTATTTAAACCACTTGTATATACATCCATACAAAATGTACCTCGATTGAAATTGAAGTAGACCACCTGTATATACATCCATATATAATGTACCTCAATTCAAATTGAAGTAGACCACCTGTATATACATCCATATATAATGTACCTCAATTCAAACTGAGGTAGACCACCTGTATATACATCCATACATAATGTACCTCAATTCAAATTGATTTAAACCACCTGTATATACATCCATATATAATGTACCTCAATTCAAATTGAAGTAGACCACCTGTATATACATCCATATATAATGTACCTCAATTCAAACTGAAGTAGACCACCTGTATATAAATCCATATATAATGTACCTCAATTCAAACTGAGGTAGACCACCTGTATATAAATCCATATATAATGTACCTCAATTCAAGCTGAAGTGGACCACCTGTATATACAGCCATACATAATGTACCTCAATTCAAACTGAGGTAGACCACCTGTATATAAATCCATACATAATGTACCTCAATTCAAACTGATTTAGACCACCTGTATATAAATCCATACATAATGTACCTCAATTCAACTTTATTTTAACCACCTGCATATACAGCCATACATAATGATACATACTGTACCTCAATTGAAATTGAAGTAGGCCACCTGTATATACAGCCATACATAATGTACCTCAATTCAATTTGATTTAGACCACCTGTATAAATATCCATACATAATGTACCTCAATTCAACTTTATTTAAACCACTTGTATATACATCCATACAAAATGTACCTCGATTGAAATTGAAGTAGACCACCTGTATATACATCCATACATAATGTTCAGTTCAGTTCAGTTCAGTTCAGTCTCTTAACCCTGAGATGGGTTGTTGAGGCACCGCTGATGACTTTTGGACAATCTTCCTCCATTGATCTCTATCCTCTGTAGCTCGCTGTGAGTCAGCAAAGGTCAAGCCTGTCTACTCTTTAATGTTGTCTTCCCACCTCTTTCTCTGCCTGCCTCTCCTTCTCCCACCTGGTACGGTACCTTGCAGGATGGTCTTGGCCAGCCCACTGCCTCTTGACATGTGACCGTATCACTTCAGCTTTCTGCTTTTTACGATTGAGAGCAGGTCTTCGTACTGTCCAAATGCTCTCCTGATCCTGTTGTTGATTTCCGCATTCGTGACATGGTCTTTATATGAGATGTTCAGAATCTTGCGGTAGCATCTCATCTCCAGGGCTTGTATCCGTCTCTGTAGCTCAGATGTGAGTGTCCAGGACTCGCATGCATACAAGAATACGGAGATGGCCAGCGTGCGCATGAGCCTGATCTTCGACGCGAGAGTAATATTTCTGTCACGCTATATTGGCTTCAACTTTGCCAATGCTGCTGTTGTTTGTGCTATCCTGGACAGTATCTCTGGTTTGGACCCTTCATCAGTCACAATAGATCCCAGGTATTTGAAGTTGTTCACAGCTTCCAGTTTTTGGCCCTTCACTTTGATTTACATTTTGAAGTCCCGAGGGTTGTTCGTCATCACCTTGGTCTTCTCGGCACTGATCTCCATGCCATATGCCTGTGAGGTCTTGTCCAGGTGCTCGACAAGACTAGTCAGCTCCTCTTCACTTCCTGCTAATCCATCAATGTCATCAGCAAAACGTAAGTTGGTGATCTTTCTGCCACAGATGCTGATTGATCCTTCGTGGTCTGCTAGGGCATCAGTCATTATCCTTTCGAGGAAGAAGTTGAAGAGTGTTGGGGAGAGTAGACAGCCCTGTCTGACTCCGACCGTTGTCCTGAACCATTCGCCTGTGATACCATTGAACAGGACTGCGCTGGTCGCTCTGTCATATAGATGTTTGACGACTTTGATGATCTTGGAGCTGATGTTGTAGCTTCTCATTGTGGCCCACAGCGCAGCATGCCAGACTCTGCCAAATTCTTTCTTAAAGTCTACAAAAACATGGTACAGATCTTGTTGGTGTTGTAGATGTTTCTCACACAGGACTCTCAGATTGAAGATCTTTTCGGTGGTGCTCCTACCTGGTCTGAAACCTGCCTGCTCTTCAGCAATGATTTTCTCTGCCTGAGGTTTTAATCTGTTCAGCAGTACTTTCAGCATGACCTTGCTGGGATAGATGATGAGGCTGATTGTGCGGTAGTTCTGGCACATTTGCAAGTTTCCTTTCTTGGGCAATGTAATCACTAGGGACTGTGTCCACAGGGTTGGCCAATCTCCCGTCTGCCAGATCTTATTTCAGATCTTTGTGAGTGCATCGATCATTGCGTCGCCTCCTGCCTGGATGAGTTCCCCTGGAATGTTATCAACCCCAGCTGACTTCCCTTTCTTGAGGGACTTAACCGCTGTCTCCACCTCTTCTCGAAGAATTGAGTAGTTGTCCTCCTCGGTAGTCTGAGGACAGTTCAGTACATTAGGATCTCCTTTGGTGTTATTGTTGTATAGCTCAGAGCAGTACTCAGTCCAGTATTTCATGATTTCGCGTTTTTCTATGAGACAAATCCCGCTCTTGTCTTGTATGGTGTTGACCCGCCCTTGTTTGGTCCCTGTAAGGTCTTCGACTATCTGGTATGCTTTCTTTGTGTTATTCTTCTGGAGGTTCTCCTCAACTGCATCACATTGCTGTTTGATCCACTCCTCCTTGAAACTCTTCATGGCCTTCTTGACCCTGTTGTTGGCCTCTCTTACTTACTTGCTCCGTCTGCTGTACCATTATTTTTCTTCAGTTCCCTTCTCTCATCGCACATGTTGAAAATGTCTGCAGTGACCCATGGTTTCTTTGTTGGGTGGTGTTTTCCTAATAACTGCCCGGCTGTCTCTATCACTGCCTCATTGAAGATGTTGGTCACTGTGTCGAGATCCTCTTCGTCACCCATAACTAAAAACGGTACAAACTTCCCTCCAATCATCGCTTTAAAAGACTTATCAACCTCAGGGTCTTTCAACCTTTCAAGGTCAAATCTAAGCCTGGTACCTTTCTGCTTGCTGATTTATTTTTAGGCTCAGGCGGAAGTTCATCATCAGCAAGTCGTGGTCGCTTCCAATGTCCGCTCCTGGAAAGCTTCGTGTCTTTGCGATGTTAATGCTGGACTTGAAGCGCTTCTTTACTAAGATGTAATCAATTTGACTGTGGTGCTGTCCATTTGGGTGGTGCCAAGTCCACCGTCGGGACGTCTTGTGCGGGCCAAGAGTGTTTGCCAGTATAAGGTCGTTGTAGCTGGCGAACTCCAGGAGTCTCAGGCCTCTGTCATTGGTATCTGTGTTGCTGTACTGTCCACAAACGTCATGCCAATCGTTCTTTGCGTCGCTTCCCACTTTGGCATTCCAGTCTCCCTGCACGACCAGGATGTCTTTTTTGGTACTTGATCCAGCACCTCTTGCAGCTCGTTGTAAAATGCCTCTATTTCCTCATCTGAGTAGTCTGTGTTTGGAGCGTACACCTGCACGATGGTGATGTTGAATGGTGTTGCTCTAAGTCGAATGGTGATGATCCGACTCGAGACTGGTCGGCAGTCCATAACACAAGATGTTATTCCTCTGTAAACAAGAAATCCTACTCCATGTTCATGTCTGTCGTTTCTACCGCTGTAAAACAACTTGTGCCCTTCATGGGTTGACGTTTCCCCAAAGTTCGTCCATCTCACCTCACAAAGTCCGAGGGTGTTCCCTCGGTATCTTGTCATCTCATGCGTAAGCTCTTCGATTTTCCCTTCTGCATGCAACGTTCTGATGTTCCATGTGCCTGTTGCAAAATTTTCTCTTCCTCTGATCTTGTCTCTCTTAGCATCAGTAACACATTTATCACCTCCGTCCTGATGTGCAACGGTGGGCGCGGTCCTTGGTGACCCTGGCGACGACCGAGCCGGTATGGAGTGAGTAGTTGTCTTTGTCATCATGTGGTGTGTCTGGGGCTGATACAGCTTGGCGGAGTCCATCCCTCTCCAAGCCCGACCTGTTAACGCATTCATACATAATGGTCCTTAATTCAAATTGAAGTAGACCACCTGTATATACAGCCATACATAATGTACCTCAGTTCAAATTGAAGTAGACCACCTGTATATACAACCGTACATAATGAACCTCAGTTTATATTGAAGTAGACCACCTGTTGATGCATCCATACATTATGTACCTCAATTAAAATCGAAGTGGGCCGCCTGTTGATTTATCCATACATAATGTACCTCAATTCTAATTGAAGTAGATCATGTGTATAAATATGCACCATACATGTCTCATCAAAATGAAGTAGGTTACGTGCAGATACAAACACTATACATATCACATCATTATTGAAGTAGACTACCTTTAGACGCATACAGATTACATGTCACATCAAACTGAAGTAGGTTACCTGTAGATACATACATTGTATGCATCACTTCTCAGGAAAGTAAACTAACCTTAGCTATAGACCTCATACACGTCACTTCCTAGTGAATTAAACAACCTGAAGATATTTATTGACACACGTTAATTCCAAGTAAAGGGTACCACCTGTAGATACACACACACACACACACACACACAGACACACACACAGACACACACACACACACACACACACACACACACACTGCACGCCATTATCTCAGTGAAATAAACCATTTGCAGACACGCCGTCACTTTTCAGTGAAGTAGCAGATGACGTACAGGTAAACAAAGTGACTCCATGCAGAAGCACACAAACACACGGCACCTTTCATGGAAGTAGACCCCTGGCAGGTACACTCAGATACACTAGGTCGCGCACTTCCCCCTCAGGCCCCCCCAAAGTCCAATCCCAACCTCTCCGCGGTGGGGGGGGGGGGAGACAGGGATGGATGGATGGATGGGTGGTGTTTTACGGCCTATCAGCCTCTGTAGGCTATGTAAGGCCATTAAGCACGAAAATCACGAGAATAGAATAAACGCAAATCAAGTCACGATGTCCCTATTTATTCGCCTCTTACGAATCGCGTAGGGAGACGCGGTGAGTCAATTCTTGTAACCCCCAACCCACAGGGGGAGGGAGACAGGGAGAGGTGACTCCGCCTGGACTCGCCTCTCCTTGACCAACTGGGACCCTGGCAAATGTGTTCCCCTACGTAGTGGGGCAGCGTGTTGGCCGTGCGCTGCTTCCCGTGTCGGGGGAGGAAGGGATCCTGGTGGTTGAGGGGAGCTGCTGCTGCGGCAGCAGTCGACCCTACACACCATTTCGGCCCGGACTTCCCCTAGACGGGTGGTCAGATGGACCCGGTCTGACCAATCGGCTGGTCGCGTCTGCCTGAAGTGTCACCATTCTATTAGGGAATAGGCCCCTCCTTCCCCTCCCTCCCCCTCCTTATCTTTAACTTGCATAGACTGGTTTTCTTCAGGTGACTCCGAAGGCGGCGGCTTATGGGTCAATTGTGTACTGTGAAGTAGTGAGAGTTCCTCGCATTACATGAGTATATCCCCGGCATATCCCTGGCACGGCGACGCGCTGGTCATCCGCGCAGACCGTGTCCCCTTGTTGCACTCCGTGGTGGGTGGGGAGTGCCGGGGATGAATTTTTAATCTTAACATAATGGAAACTACCAAACAAAACAACCACTCTTCCAAACGACAGAGAGAGTTCTCTAGTTCTTTGATGATGACACCTGGCCTCGCTTTCTACTCGTACGTTCTGTTGAGCAGAACAACCCTTTAAGCAACGTGTCCCCTATTGCAAAGGCCATTCAGGGCATTGCTGTTGAGCCTAAGCAGGTGAAGAAGCTCGGGAGTGGTGACCTTCTTGTGGAAGTGACCAAGAAGTCCCACGCTCTGAACCTGGTGAAGGCGTCCGCCTTTGCAAATGTCCCAGTAAAAGTCGAGCCACACACAAGTCTAAATTCATGTAAGGGAATTATTCGAAGTCGTGACCTTGCCGATCTGACCGAAAACAAGATATTAGAAGGATTATCGGACCAGGGAGTGCGGGGTGTCCGAAGGTTAACAGTCAGACGTTATGGTGTGATCAAGCCCACCAACACGATCCTGTTGACCTTTGGTACCCCCACTCTCCCTTCCTTCGTGAAAACCGGCTACCTTCGGGTTGTGATGGATTCTTTTATCCCCAACCCACTTCGTTGCTTTAAGTGTCAGCAGTTCGGCCACCTCCAAGACTCTTGCAGTCGCGTTGCCCTCTGTGGGCGATGTGGTAGTGATGACCACAGTGACGATGGCTGCCACAACACACCGAGATGTGCCAATTGTTTTGGCTCGCACCCGTCTTTCTCTCGTGACTGTCCCAAGTGGCAGCACGAGAGAGATCCAGAGGGTGAGAGTCACCAAAGGCATTTCCTTTCCGGAAGCAAGAAGACTTGTAGAGGCTGCGTTGAAGCCTTCGTCTGGCCCGTCGTATGCCTCTGGGGTCAAGTCCGATAAGTCGGTGGCTTGTCAAACCACCGTCACTTGGTTGAAACAAGACAAACCGAAAGCCGTGTCAGAGTCAGTGTCAGAAGTCGGTTAGAAGGTTACGAAGCCACCTGAGTCGTCTCGGCTGCCTACCAAGGCATCCAAGAAGCCGGAGAGACGAGCTCCACAGATGAAAGACCGGCTTTCGAAGGGGGAGCGTGACCTACTGCAGCAGCACAACCGCTTTAGTGTGCTGCAGGCCTCTGAGGAAATGGAGACGGGAGATCCCGTCTCTTCGGCTCCTCAGAGCCACGTCCACTCTCCTAGAAAGAAATGAGCACTGTTGTTCAGTGGAACTGTCGAGGTTTGAGGGCAAATTTTGAGGAGATTTTACTCCTCATTTCATTACTTAATCCATTTGTTGTATTTTTACAAGAAACTCTTACACGATCTTATGATAAGGTCTCTTTTCGTGGATTCGCTACATGTTCGTCTTCTTCGGAAAGAGCTGTGGGTGGGGCGGTGTTCTGGTGGGAAAGTTCCTCATGGTCTTGTCTCCCTGTCCACTCCACTGCAGGCAGTGGCTGTGCGGGTGACACTTCATAGAATCATCACCATATGTTCCCTGTATGTCCCCCCCCCAGCTCCTCTTTACATCGTGCCGATTTAGAAGACTTGATTTTTCAGTTACCACCACCTTTTCTGTTGCTTGGAGATTTTAATGGCCATAACCCCTTGTGGGGCGGTCATATCACTGATGCTCGTTGCAAACTTTTAGAAAAGTTCATCTGTGATAACGATTTATATCTTTTTAACAATAAGCAGCCAACTTATCTCCATCCTGCCTCTGGGTCATTTACCGCCATCGACCTCAGTATCTGTCCCCCTCTCTGGCCGTGGTTTTTCCTGGCAGGTGCGGGAGGACTCTCATGGGAGTGACCACTTTCCAGTCGTGCTGACATCTGCCAGACCCTCTGCTGCTCAGAGGCCGTTTCGGTGGAAACTCCAGGCAGCCGACTGGAATCTCTTTCGATCCCTCTGTGAGATTCGACTCCGTGCTGAAGCCTTCGATGGCGGTGATGACCCTGTAGACACTTTTACAAATCTGTTAACTGAAATTGCCTACCTTTCAATCCCTCAGACCTCGACAGCACCACGACGGGTGCATCGCCCCTGGTTTAACCAGGAGTGTAGAGAAGCTCTTCGTCGGAGAAATAAGGCTCTTCGACTCTTTCGAAGAAACCCATGCCCCGAAAATTTTCGCCGTGTTACGGAACTTCAAGCCCTGGATCGGCGCACCATCCGCGCTGCCAGGAGGCAGTCCTGGAGAGAGTACGTTAGTAAACTCTCTTCCAGCCAGGACTCCTATTCGCAAGACGTGGGAGATGGTGCGGAAGATCTCGAAGAAGTTCGTTTCTTCTTCCGTCTCTCATCTGTCTGTTGACTCTCGACTCCACACCTGAGATTGCCGATGCTCTGGCTGCCACCTTTTCCCGTAACTCATATATTTCCTTCTGTAATCCGTCTTTTAAAAGGATCAAGGCGGAACGGGAAAAGGTTGGCCTCAGGTTCGAATCTGACGACTCTGAAGTTTACAATGTGCCTTTTTCTCTGCGGGAGCTTCTCGACTCGTTGAAAAACGCCCATGATACTTCTCCTGGTCCTGATGGCATTCTTTATAAGATGCTCAAGCATCTGCCTTAGCCGTCGCTCCAGTTTTTACTTGAGATTTTTAATACTGTATTGGTCTTTGGGCTCTTTCCCACCTTTGTGGCGGGAGTCTATTGTCGTTCCGGTTCTCAAACCGGGTAAAGATCTTAACGACTCCGTAAGTTACCATCCAATATCTCTCACAAGTTGCGTCTGCAAGACCCTAGAGCGGATGATTAACGCCCGGCTCGTCTGGTTCCTTGAGAAGCATGGGGTCCTCAGTGACGTTCAGTGCGGCTTCAGGAGGCGGCGTAGCACGGCTGATCAACTCGTTCGTCTTGAGACCCTTGTGCGGGACGCTTTTTTGCGTCGGGAACATTGTGTTGGAGTCCTTTTCGACCTTGAGAAGGCCTGCGACACCGCATGGAGATATGGCATCTTGTCCGATCTCCACGCCATGGGTCTTCGAGGTCGGCTCCCACATTTTATACGTAATTTCCTGCGTGATCGCTCGTTTCGAGTCCGCGTTGGACCGGTTTTGTCACAGTCCTATCCCCAGGATATGAGTGTCCCTCAGGGCAGTATTTTGAGCGTGACGCTGTTCAGTGTAAAGATCAACAGTATTGTGAAGTGTCTTCCTCTCAGAATTAACTCTTTTATATATGTAGATGACTTTCTAATCGTTTGTCATGCCATGAGCATGGACTTTATCGAGAGGCAGCTGCAACTGTCTCTCAATCGGCTTGTGGATTGGTCGGGTTCGAAAGGTTTTTAATGTTCTTCGTCGAAAACTGTGTGCATGCACTTTTGTGCATGTCGCAGATTACACTCTGATCCTCCGTGCGTTCAAGACGACCTACCGGTAGCCGACCGGTAGCCGAGCCACCAATGTGCACTCTTGAACGACTCGTTATGACCGAACGGTAGCCAAGATGGCTTCCGCGATGCCTTCTCATCGTCGCAGATTGCGCTTCTTAACAAAATGAGTAAACCAGCAGCTGCAGACTGCTCGTTCCTTGTGGAAGCTGCTGAATTACATTAAGCTGTAGCTGTGCATGAAGGCTCGGTATCGCTCGAATAGAAATTTATGTCAAAACGACAGTGCTGACTTGGTGTAAGCAAGAATATTTCAATGCTTACTTCAAGGGAGGTTACACAACAAACTAAGGGCAAATGTAAGATATAAGAGTTGCTTCCCTTGAAATTGTTTCTCCATCTGTCGTAGAAATGTTAGCTCAAATCTTGCCCGGTAATTATTTCAGAGCAGTTATTCTTAAAAAATACAATATCAGCCTAACTTCTTGTAACGTCTCGCATAGGCTGGGTAATAATCAAAGGTCGAAATGCGTGCCACAGCGCATATTTGTGATGGCGACTTTCTTCCTTTCCCCGATGGCAGCCATTTTGGTTATACAGGCGCAACAGCGTTCCGGCGCGGTACGTACCGGTCGATATCAGTAGCCGTACCAAGTCGTTCAAGAGACGAACGGTATCAACCGGTACGTACCGGTAGGCCTCTTGAACAGGCCCCCTGTTTTGCTTCTAGATGCATTTCCTTTACCTGTCCTGGAGGAGACCAAGTTTCTTGGATTCCTATTCGACAGGCGTCTAACTTTTATACCGCATCTTAAATATTTACGTATCAAATGTACCAAGGCACTCAACCTACTTCGAGTTGTTGCTCACTCCCACTGGAGAGGAGGTAGCAGCGTTTTAATCATACTATATCGTGCCTTGGTGCGCTCCAAACTAGATTACGGTTGTTTTGTGTATGGGTCAGCTCGCAAGTCGCACTTGTCGATGCTCGACCGAATACACCATCAGGGTTTACGATCAGTCCTCGGTGCCTTCCGCACCTCTCCTGTGGAGAGTTTATATGCGGAGGCACGCGAGCCCCCATTTCATTTAGGTAGGCGCAAGCTTGCGTTACAATACCTCCTTCGTGTGTGTTCTGACCCGACCAATCCTACTTATCATTGTGTTGTCCAGCCGAAGTTTCCGCACCTTTACGTGGCCAAGCCCAGCTGTATCCCCCCGTTGGGGATACGAGTTGGGAAGGATATCGCGGCGGCTAACGTTCGGTTGGACACATTTTTTACCTATCCTTTATATCTGTCACCGCCGTGGCTCATGCCTGAAACTGTTATTTTACTTACTCTAGCTAAATTTTCAAGAGTGCTGCCCTCTCTCACACATACAAGAGTGCATTCGGGGATTTTTAAAAAATCTAAATATGCACATTTTACCCACTTTATACGGATGGTTCTAAAGACGGAGATCGTGGGGCGGCAGCTGTTGTCACACGCGACTCCGTTTTGCGCTTTCGCCTTCCGGATGGGACTTCGATCTACTCCACAGAGCTTAGTGCACTTGAGGCCGCTCTTGGCGTAGCCCAAAGCAAGAGACTGCCACGAGCCTTTGTGGTCTCTGACTCGCTATCGGCCTCACAGGCTCTGCGGGGTAGGGAGATTTCCCATCCTTATCTGTTTTGTATTTTTATTCATCTGTATCGATTCCAGTGTGGGGGTACTGAGGTCGCCTTCTGCTGGGTTCCTAGCCATATTGGCATCCCGGGGAACGAGAGAGCAGATCAGGCTGCCAAGTCGGCTCTCTCCCTTCCCATGCCCCTGGGCAGGATCCCGGCGGGCGACCTGGTACCCCATGTGTGACGGATCCCTCTTTCCCCCTTTTATCATTAAAATAATTTCATTGAATGTTTTAAGACTGAAGTCTTGTAGCTTGGAGGTCTGCCCTCCCTGAACCAGAAAGGTGTGAGTGACGTCCCTCGGGTTTCTTAGTCCAAAAGGAGAGATAGGCTGGGTGAGCAAGTGTATGAGACAGTTTATGTGACGTCTCTCGGGTTTTCCACGATCCAAGGACCAGAGGCTATCGTCTTCCAGACCCATAACTCCCCCAGACATGATAAGACGTAACTAATTGGCTTGACCAGTCTTTTGACTCTGTATCCTGGGTGTTCCTTTTTCCTCTTTGGGCCCAACCTCTGCACGTGACGTGCCCATGGTACGCATGCACAGTGATGTTTTCAGCTTTTCTTAAAACTAATTGTTGTCTACCAAAAAGTCAGTCTGCTGAAAGTCAGCTGAGGCAACGACGCCTGAACAGAGCATAGACTCCGTGCCTTAGGAAGAGAGAGTGAGATCTCGGCACGTAAAACAAGAGCGGGTTCCCCTCCACGCGCCCACTCCATCTACGCGCAGCGGATCCACCCACTGCGGTCTCCCTTCCCCTGCTGTGGGCTCTAAGAAGGCTTCAGCGCCTGCCTGCCTGTCCCACAGCGCCTGCAACCAAGCTGGTCACTGCTGGAAGCGTCGTCTGCTTCCCTCTCCCGCACGCCTGTTGCTGGAGAAAAGCTGCAGCCCTCTCCCACAAGCTGCTTGCTCCCACCGCCAAAAGTTTTCGTCTGCTGTGGTGTTTCCATGTGTCATTGCTCTTCGCAAAGGAACGCGAAGAAGCAATAATTAATGGCCTTTGTTCTCGGTCGAGAACGTGAGATCAGTGAACTGTGAGTCCACTAGAATCACATTAGAAATTCGTCGTTGGAATCATCCACTAAAAATCTCGTGAGTACTCATGAATTATGTCTGACTTTAAAGACTGAACTCTTGTCTAAACTAATAGAAAACACTGATCCGTTACCCACTGCCAGAAGTCGCATTGGGCAAGGAAAGAAACATTTGGTTCTCATGATACATTGATTAGACTTGAAAGGGGCGATTACCCACATGATTATCTGTTTTCTGATTATTAAATCTTTTGCTTAATGGTCAAACCTGTTGTCCTCCTGTTCCTTTGCATGTGCATGACAGAGATTTTGATTTATTTTTAAATGTGCGTTCCTCCTCCCCAAGCAAGAATCCCCTAGACAATACGCACTGCGCCAAGAGCCTTTGTGTCTATTCATAAACACAAGTAAGAGGAGGTAACGTCACAGATGGGGCTCTCGTCCAGGGATATGAATAATAAGAATAATCAACTGTAACATGTAAGGACATTCGTCCAAGATTTGGAAGCAATTGTATTGTTCAGAGTTTTGTAGGGCATGAAGAATTGTGTTGTGTGACCTATCACCTGTGGTACACTATTGCCATTG
The DNA here is from genome assembly GCA_034096865.1 of Theodoxus fluviatilis. Lineage (NCBI taxonomy): Eukaryota > Metazoa > Mollusca > Gastropoda > Cycloneritida > Neritidae > Theodoxus > Theodoxus fluviatilis. The sequence continues at coordinate 28,838 of JAWQFJ010000812.1, read as the reverse complement.
TGAACTGCCCATGACTGTGTTGTTGGTTAATACGTCCTTTTGCAGTGTGAACCTATTGTTCGTGAGTGGCTCTGAGATTTTCCTTTGCCAATTGTAGAGTTGGTATTTTGTCATGATGGCGGAAGGGGTGGAGAACTTGCCGACTCTTAGCAAGATTTTGTCGTTGGATCGGGCGGGACTAGATAGTTTGATTGGGAGATTTAACTTGGAAGCAAGCGGGGGTGCCACCAAGGCAGTTTTGCAGGAAGTGGTGATTAGCTTTGTACTAGGAGCGCAGCGAGAGAGGGACCGCGAGATTGAAAGGCCAGTGTCTGATGATGATGAGAATTCCGTGGAAGCAACTATCCGCCTAAGAGAGCTAGAGTTGCAAGAAAGAAGGGAAGAGAGAGAAAGGGAAGAGAGAGAGAGAGAAAGGGAAGAGAGAGAGAGACAAAGATGGCATGATCTGGAGATGCGGAAGCTGGAAATTGAGGGAAGAGACAGAGAGAGAGAGCGAGAGAGGGAAGGGAGAGACATCAGACGAGGGCATGAGGGAGCAATTGACCTGAGAAAGTATCAGGGGGTCCCAAAGTTTTCTGAAGAAAACGTAGAAGGCTTCTTTTCTACTTTTGAGAGGCTAGCAGAGAGCCTGGGATGGCAGGTAGACCTATGGTATATCGTGCTTGGTACCGTCTTGACTGGGAAAGCGCAGGAAGTGTACAATTCCCTACCTATGAATGATGTCAGAGATTATGCCATTCTGAAGGACGAAATCCTGAAGAAGTATGCCCTCACACAGAAGCATACCATCAGAAGTTTAGAAGGTGCAGGAAGGAGGAAAGAGAGACCTACAGAGAATTTGCGTTCCGACTGCACAGCACGTTTGACAGATGGTGTGTGGCTGTTGGTGCGGTTGAGGATCTAGACCGTTTGAAGCAAGTGGTTGTTATGGAGCAATTTAGAGACTCTGTGACGGAAGAGGTGCGAGTCTACTTGGGAGAGAGAAAGGTGGAGGAGGTTGATCAGGCAGCTTCGATGGCTGATGAGTATCATCTGCTCCATGCAAGTAGTGGGCTTAGGAAAAGCCGGGATGAGGGGAGACATCCTAGATCTGGGAAAGGAGAGAAGACAGCTGATGTGTTCAAAGGGAATGGTGGAAGGAAGGAGTTCCGACCTAGAGGGGAGCAGACAGATCCTTTCAGGGTCCAATGTTATAAATGCCAAAAGTTTGGTCACTACGCCAGAGATTGCCGTAGTGGTCAAACCCATGCTATGGCGTGAACAGGTGTAAAGCCCTACCTGTGTTGATTAAGGTGTGAAACCTTATTTGTGTTGATTAAGGTGTGAAACCTTATCTGTGTTGTTTAAGGTGACACCTTATTTGTGTTGATGACAGGTGTGAAGCCTGCTTAATTAATGATGAAGGTGAGAAGCCTCATCAAAAGGTGAGAAGCCTTGTGTTGATGACAGGTGTGAAGCCTGCTTAATTAATGATGAAGGTGAGAAGCCTCATCAAAGGTGAGAAGCCTTGTGAAGATGACAGGTGTGAAGCCTGCTTAATTAATGATGAAGGTGAGAAGCCTCATCAAAAGGTGAGAAGCCTTGTGTTGATGACAGGTGTGAAGCCTGCTTAATTAGTGATGAAGGTGAGAAGCCTCATCAAAAGGTGAGGAGCCTTGTGAAGATGACAGGTGTGAAGCCTGCTTAATTAATGATGAAGGTGAGAAGCCTCATCAAAGGTGAGATGCCGAACACTGATAATAATTTGTGGTGAATTGTTTACCAGAATTTTGAGATGTTTTATGTTGAGTGGCTCTGCTAGAACCGGATTGGTTTAGAGTCCGGCTGGACTGGTAGACAGCACTGAAGTTTTTGCAGTAGCAAGGTAGGGTGAGATTATATCTCCTGTTCTTTCCTTTATTTGGTAAAATAATGGTGAGTGAGCCAGCCCCCTTCCTTGTTTTGAGCTTTGCTGTGACCTGAACTATGCTTTGAATTTGCTGTGAGATGCTTATTGTGCTGACGAGGGGAGTGTAAATTTTCCCCCCAACAAGTTTATTCTTGTGTGTTGTACCTAGATAGATTGTACTGAGGTATGACCAAGTACTACATTTTATCTTTGAGTGGAGACTTGTCTCTCCCAAAGTTTTTGCATGAGTTGCATGTATTCTGGAAATTGATAAAGTGGTTATCAGATGTGCTATCATATGACGGAAGTTATGCATAATCTTTATATGCTGAGTCTATGTTTTTGAAATTTTCTTGTTAAATTGCTAAGAAAATTTCTCGTGAAGGGTGGGTGAGTGTGACGGATCCCTCTTTCCCCCTTTTATCATTAAAATAATTTCATTGAATGTTTTAAGACTAAAGTCTTGTAGCTTGGAGGTCTGCCCTCCCTGAACCAGAAAGGTGTGAGTGACGTCCCTCGGGTTTCTTAGTCCAAAAGGAGAGATAGGCTGGGTGAGCCAGTGTATGAGACAGTTTATGTGACGTCTCTCGGGTTTTCCACGATCCAAGGACCAGAGGCTATCGTCTTCCAGACCCATAACTCCCCCAGACATGATAAGACGTAACTAATTGGCTTGACCAGTCTTTTGACTCTGTATCCTGGGTGTTCCTTTTTCCTCTTTGGGCCCAACCTCTGCACGTGACGTGCCCATGGTACGCATGCGCAGTGATGTTTTCAGCTTTTCTTAAAACTAATTGTTGTCTACCAAAAAGTCAGTCTGCTGAAAGTCAGCTGAGGCAACGACGCCTGAACAGAGCATAGACTCCGTGCCTTAGGAAGAGAGAGTGAGATCTCGGCACGTAAAACAAGAGCGGGTTCCCCTCCACGCGCCCACTCCATCTACGCGCAGCGGATCCACCCACTGCGGTCTCCCTTCCCCTGCTGTGGGCTCTAAGAAGGCTTCAGCGCCTGCCTGCCTGTCCCACAGCGCCTGCAACCAAGCTGGTCACTGCTGGAAGCGTCGTCTGCTTCTCTCTCCCACACGCCTGTTGCTGGAGAAAAGCTGCAGCCCTCTCCCACAAGCTGCTTGCTCCCACCGCCAAAAGTTTTCGTCTGCTGTGGTGTTTCCATGTGTCATTGCTCTTCGCAAAGGAACGCGAAGAAGCAATAATTAATGGCCTTTGTTCTCGGTCGAGAACGTGAGATCAGTGAACTGTGAGTCCACTAGAATCACATTAGAAATTCGTCGTTGGAATCATCCACTAAAAATCTCGTGAGTACTCATGAATTATGTCTGACTTTAAAGACTGAACTCTTGTCTAAACTAATAGAAAACACTGATCCGTTACCCACTGCCAGAAGTCGCATTGGGCAAGGAAAGAAACATTTGGTTCTCATGATACATTGATTAGACTTGAAAGGGGCGATTACCCACATGATTATCTGTTTTCTGATTATTAAATCTTTTGCTTAATTGTCAAACCTGTTGTCCTCCTGTTCCTTTGCATGTGCATGACAGAGATTTTGATTTATTTTTAAATGTGCGTTCCTCCTCCCCAAGCAAGAATCCCCTAGACAATACGCACTGCGCCAAGAGCCTTTGTGTCTATTCATAAACACAAGTAAGAGGAGGTAACGTCACACCATGTTACTAACTACATTTCTAATATGTGTCAGGCCGACTGGGACGGCAGGGCACATAACAAACTTCACGAAGTATCTTCCATGTGGGGTGAGCGACTCTCCCCCACACTGCTCACGAGAAGAGAGGAAGTTGTGCTCTGCCGTTCCCGGATCGGCCATTCTGTTCTGACCCACTCCTATTTGTTGAGGTCGGAGCCTCCACCGGAGTGCCGCATCTGCCAGTGCAGGCTCACCATGCGGCACGTTCTGGTGGAGTGCCCTCGACTT
>JAWQFJ010000812.1:0-17500 GCA_034096865.1 Theodoxus fluviatilis | reverse complement strand
CCAGCGGAATATATATATTCAATTTGGCTTCTAAAGAATATATTATTTAATGTTCAAACCGACTTACAGACCCCCCCCCCTTTTTTTTTGGGGGGGGGGGGGGGGGGGGGGCGGAAGAAGGCAATTCGAGTCAAGGGCATTGCTCGAGGATACGTTCATAAGATCCGCGCAGTTTCGAAGCACGCTAGCGCTTGGCGCAACCAGCTGCGGGCGAGCGCTCTGACCTCCGGGATTCAGACCATGTAAGATGATTGAGGCAAAACATGCCCCCGCGTTCCGTTGCAGAGGAATTGTAGAGCAGCACAGCTCTGATGCGATTACGCATTCCCCAACAGCAGGTAGAGCAGTTTTGATTGACTTTTAAAAAATCTATTGACTTTAAAAGCACATTACAATTAAAATGAGAGATTTTGTGAGGCCCTCTTAGGGTATACGAATCCCCAAAATAATTTCACATTCAATTACGACTTAATTAAAGCATGAGGGCCGATTTCCTGCAGTGACCTCTCACCCAGTAGCAGAGATCAACTTCCTGTTGAGGTCGTGCAGCAGCTGGAGTATATCAGAAGGCATTCTATCTGCTTCACACTAGAGTGCGCCACTTGCTGTGCCTAGCAACGATGAAATTACAGCGTTCGTAGTCGTATTCGATTGGCTACTATTAAACCTTGAGTTAAACGGAAATTACTTCCAGGACTAGCAAGGTAAACATGCTTCGAGCCGTGTAGTTTACAGCCATGAAAGTGCCAGACGTGCTGATTGCTTTCAAATTTCGAAAAATTAATATTTTGCTGCTCTCGACACCGTGGCAGATTGGATTTTATGTAAATATTTCATATCTATAGTAAAAGTCGGCATTTATACCCGTGACGGTAATGTAGTAGCAGACGACACATATTTGGGGATTTTCCTTTACTTTCCTTTATGGGCGTGTTTGTTTGGCCCAAAATCTCGAGAGAATCGCGAGGACTAGGCGTTGCCTACGTTCCTCGCTCATAAGGACGCACTCGCCGTGGAGGCGGGAAGCCGAGGGAGGTCCGGAGCTCCTTCCATCCTTCCCGCTGCAGTGACCCGGATGAGCCAAAATGGCGGAGACAGTGCGAGTTGGGCAGGTGTTCGGAGAGAACAGTGCCTGTAATGTGCTTCTCAGGGTTCGAGAATAGAAAAGTATGCGTACACGGAAGTATTTACTGTTCGAGTGTTCATTTGTATATGTCGTGCCAAGATCCTGAAAGTGCCTAAGTTCTTGAATTAGGCAGTCTCTTGCCTAATTCGCGAAATAGGCAATGGTTGTGCCTAATCTGTGAAATCAATGTTGAATTTTGCCTAATTTGTGAAATTTCATGATTTAGGCTGCCTATTTCATCAATTAGGCAGCCTAAGTCATGAAATTAGATAGATAGATAGATAGATAGATAGATAGATAGATAGATAGATAGATAGATAGATAGATAGATAGATAGATAGATAGATAGATAGATAGATAGATAGATAGATAGATAGATAGATAGATAGATAGATAGATAGATAGATAGATAGATAGATAGATAGATAGATAGATAGATAGATAGATAGATAGATAGATAGATAGATAGATAGATAGATAGATAGATAGATAGATAGATAGATAGATAGATAGATAGATAGATAGATAGATAGATAGATAGATAGATAGATAGATAGATAGATAGATAGATAGATAGATAGATAGATAGATAGATAGATAGATAGATAGATAGATAGATAGATAGATAGATAGATAGATAGATAGATAGATAGATAGATAGATAGATAGATAGATAGATAGATAGATAGATAGATAGATAGATAGATAGATAGATAGATAGATAGATAGATAGATAGATAGATAGATAGATAGATAGATAGATAGATAGATAGATAGCTAGATAGATAGATAGATAGATAGATAGATAGATAGATAGATAGATAGATAGATAGATAGATAGATAGATAGATAGATAGATAGATAGATAGATAGATAGATAGATAGATAGATAGATAGATAGATAGATAGATAGATAGATAGATAGATAGATAGATAGATAGATAGATAGATAGATAGATAGATAGATAGATAGATAGATAGATAGATAGATAGATAGATAGATAGATAGATAGATAGATAGATAGATAGATAGATAGATAGATAGATAGATAGATAGATAGATAGATAGATAGATAGATAGATAGATAGATAGATAGATAGATAGATAGATAGATAGATAGATAGATAGATAGATAGATAGATAGATAGATAGATAGATAGATAGATAGATAGATAGATAGATAGATAGATAGATAGATAGATAGATAGATAGATAGATAGATAGATAGATAGATAGATAGATAGATAGATAGATAGATAGAGAGAGAGAGAGAGAGAGAGAGAGAGAGAGAGAGAGAGAGAGAGAGAGAGAGAGAGAGAGAGAGAGATTGAGATTGAGATTGATTGATCTTTATTTCGGCCGACGACCCATCAAAATAAAAGCTTACTGATTAAACAAGTCATAAAGTTTATATGTACATGTGTATGTATTGAACATCTGGTTTCGATTTTCTGGCTAAAATACAAGTGACAGTTCCAGCCTTTTGCACACATTTCCATAAAATCAAGTAATATTTACATTCTACATCAACAAAATCTCTAACTACAGTGTACAAATTCAAGAGAGAGAGAAGGGGGAGGAGAGAGAAAGAGAAGACGAAATTTTAACCTTTCAGTTTCCATGGCTGGATTTGGCTAACACTGACAGTCAGGTGCTGGTGTGAAGAAGTGACTGAGGAAGTTTATCTGAAATGCTCCAGTGTGATTATTATCTCGCCAAGTAGTTAATAGTGTTCACAAACTTGATATGTTGTCACCCGGTCATCTGAAATGCTCCAGTGTGATTATTATCTCGCCAAGTAGTTAATAGTGTTCACAAACTTGATATGTTGTCACCCGGTCAACCACTCGGTTCAATCACAATCACTCAGAGAGTAGACTTGATTTACAAATCAATTGGGTGATCCGTCACTTCTAACCAAATCAATTGCAAACTAAAATCAGGGATGCCACCTTTTTATGACAACTTTTTTGATGCCAACTTGCAAAAACATTTCTTTGTTTGTTTTGTGACATAGGATTTACTGCTAGCACTACACATGCTTTTTGGAACAACACAAACGGTTGAAGATTAAAGTTATTTCGTAATATATGGCTATGCTATGCAGTGAGAGGCACGCACACACGCAGATTTGGCTAACACTGACACGCAATTGATTTGACACACTAGGCAAGGTTTCTGCCTATTCTGTAGATTTTTTTGCCTAAATTGTACAGCAGTCGTGCCTAAATCGAAACTTTGCCTAATTTCATGACTTAGGCTGCCTAATTGATGAAATAGGCAGCCTAAATCATGAAATTTCACAAATTAGGCAAAAGTCAACATTGATTTCACAGATTAGGCACAGCCATTGCCTATTTCGCGAATTAGGCACGACATATATATATATATATATATATATATATATATATATATATATATATATATATATATATATATATATATATAGATATAGATATATAGATGAGTGTGTGTGTGTGTGTGGTGGGTGAGAGAGGAGTAGGTGTATTGGGTATTTCGGGACATTTACACTGTCGAAATTTTTTTTAATCGCTTGCAGTTTACATACGCTGTATAAATTTTGTCCCTTCACCGTATACATGAATTACGTCCCTTGAATTGATCGAAATGAATTGATGCTTCACATTGTCGACAAAATTGTCTACATTTGAACACCAGTTGCTTTTTGTCATTGAAAAAGTTCCCGTGCCATTCGATATGACACCATGGTGTGTTCTATGAAGTGAAAAACTGATGTGATATCTGAATCGTCAGTTATTTCGTCTATCGGCAACTTCTTCACCGACTCTGGCGCCAGGACGCAGCCATGTTCTTCCGCCTTGCGAGATGCTTGGCTGTTTTTCTAGCTTTAGGAGCGTCTCTCTCGCCCTCGACTAGCCATTCAGGGAGAATCGCGAGATTTGTGACCAAACAAACGCGCCCTATGACTGGTTTTTGTTATCTGTTTTCCATCATCAATGATAATCGACCCTAACGCTTTATTCAGTCGTCCCTTTGATCGAGGTGGACTAGAATGAATGTGAAATAATTTTGGAGATTCATGTATCCAAAGAGACCTTCCAAAAACGTCTACATGTATTTGTTATGTGCGATTTGTCAGAAAAAGAACCAACCAATCCAAACTATCTGACCTGTTGTCCGGGAATACGTAATCGTAGCAGAGTTGAGTTGCTCTACATAAGAACGCAGGAATTATCCCGCTCCTCGTGCACAGTTCACGTCAACTCCACCAGGCTGCAGTGTCGGTCCTGCTGCCTCTTGAAGTGACCTTGTTCTTGGCCACACTCCAACTTGCAACACGTATTTTCTCGCTGATGTTGACACATCGTGTCCCGTCGACTGTTTGCATTGCACTCGGGATGGTTGGTGCACTTCTATGACGCAGATTGTGGAACACACTGTGAGCTTTTGATTCCCTCCGTCTTCTCTCTCTCTCTCTCTCTCTCTCTCTCTCTCTCTCCAATCTCTCTCTCCAATCTCTCTCTCTCCAATATCTCTCTCTTTGTCTTTCTTCTTTCTCTCTCTCCAATCTCTCTCTCTCTCTCTCTTCAATCTCTCCAATCTCTCTCTCTCCAATCTCTCTCTCCAATCTCTCTCTCTCTCTCTCTCTCTCTCTCTCTCTCTCTCTCTCTCTCTCTCTCTCTCTCTCTCTCTCTCTCTCTCTCTCTCTCTCTCTCTCTCCAGGGGCGGACGAGGGGGGGGGGTTTCCGGACCCCCCCCCCCCCCCCCCCAACAGAAAAATAAAAAATAATAAACTATTTTAAAAGACTTTTAAAACACTATTTTTATTAGTAACAAAATGGGGTGCCTGAAAGTGGTAATGACCACTATCAGAATGCGTCAGATTGGAATAATTTGCAGTGAAAATCCCCCGCCCCCCCCCCCCCCCCCCCCCCCCCCCCCCGTCTCACGTTTGGGCTGCGGCACCTTTAGGGTCGTTCTCCTGCCCCCTCCCCCCCCCCCCCCCCCCCCCCCACCGCTCTCACGTTTCGGCTGAGCTAGAATCGCTCCTATAGACATTATTCACGCAGCGGCCATTTTGAAATCGAAAACGAGACTAAGTCCGCAAATTTAATGGCGCCCAGCGTCTATGGCGAAACCGAAACCTTCATCATCACATAGACACTGCTGTGTTCCTTATTGCGAGAACGATGATCGATATGACGAGAACTCCAGACTGTCCTTTTTCAAATTCCCCACAGACAAGAAGCAGAAGAAACTATGGATCTGGAAGATTCGGCGTGATCCTGGCAAAAAATTCAAGGCAACAAGAGCTTAGATTTAGGTCTTGTAAAAGCAAAAAAAAAGGTAAATCATCTAACCAGAACATTCAAGATCCTCATAAAAACACCATATTTGTCATATCTTTTCATCAACTCAACTACACTTCTTACGAAATAAAGTCATTTCTACAACTTGAGATACGAATAAAAGCGACAAGGCTTCAGATAGTGCCTCACGAGGAGCGCACATGTTTGTGATGTAAAACGTGACCTTCATTACAGTATTACACTACGAGTGATCTTATCCGATACCAGTTGATGTTTTACCCCTCTGCTAAGATTATAATACAACCTTAGGAATATTTGTGTTGAACCTTTTACTGGTGAACGTATTTCATAGCATCAGACAATACTAGCATTGTACACGATGTCAACAGCAGGCAGGTTCGAGGACAACAATGTATTTATAATCTATCCTGGTGCCGCTGAGGTCCGCGCGTCAGCTATAAATAGAAGTGCGCGAAGCTTGGATTTGTAAAAGGTATTTCACGACCTATTGACGCAATCAACATACAGCTTTGATAAATTAAGACAGCCCATGGTTATATTAGCATTATAAATTAACATATAGGCTTACTGACCTTATTTCAAGAAACACCATTCATAATGATCAACACTACGAACCAAGCAGACGAACACGATCGAACCGCAGCCACTACGCCAGCAGACGATCGAGATAACTAAATGTTTCATGTAAAACTCGATTGAGTTGTATTATAATCTTAGCAGAGGGGTAAAACATCAACTGGTATCGGATAAGATCACTCGTAGTGTAATACTGTAATGAAGGTCACGTTTTACATCACAAACATGTGCGCTCCTCGTGAGGCACTATCTGAAGCCTTGTCGCTTTTAAATGTTTTATTCGTATCTCAAGTTGTAGAAATGACTTTATTTCGTAAGAAGTGTAGTTGAGTTGATGAAAAGATATGACAAATATGGTGTTTTTATGAGGATCTTGAATGTTCTGGTTAGATGATTTAACTTTTTTTTTTGCTTTTACAAGACCTAAATCTAAGCTCTTGTTGCCTTGAATTTTTTGCCAGGATCACGCCGAATCTTCCAGATCCATAGTTTCTTCTGCTTCTTGTATGTGGGGAATTTGAAAAAGGACAGTCTGGAGTTCTCGTCATATCGATCATCGTTCTCGCAATAAGGAACACAGCAGTGTCTATGTGATGATGAAGCCTTCGGTTTCGCCATAGACGCTGGACGCCATTAAATTTGCGGACTTAGTCTCGTTTTCGATTTCAAAATGGCCGCTGCGTGAATAACGTCTATAGGACATTCTCACTTCTGAAACGGAAATTCAGCCAGAGTTTTGTCCCTTTACTCCCACTAGTTCCGGTAGACTGGTAAAAATAGAAGCTCATGGGATGATCGCTAGATCGTGGCAAAAGGATGACATTAAAGCACGCGCAAAGATTAATTAGATTAAAAACTAATAGAAAATAGTCATATTAGACTGTTTTAACGTATACTTTCTGCACAAAACCCACAGAAGATAAGTAAACAAACCTCACCATACGTACTTAGCTGGCTAGCAGACGCACGCGATCGAACCATAGTCACTACGCCAGCAGACGATCGAGCTAGTGTGATATGTTTCATGTAAAGCTCGAACGAGTAGCAGCAGATAACTGTTTAGTTCTGGCTTGATTTGACAATTTCGTTTCCCTGGTCTGGCGAGGACCGAAAATTCACTATCATCGAGTCGATCAACTTGCGCGCACTCGGCGTAATGTATAACTTCACGTAGTTCAGCTTGTGGAGATGATATTAACCGTAGATTTTAGTTGTGCGGGGTAGACCACCCGCCAAACATTTTGAATACTGCTTTTGATATCAATGTTTAGTAATTATTGTCGGATCAGATAGCGAAACGATCACAAGCAACTTAAACGAGCTTGGGAGCAGCGCTTACGTTTGACTCGGCAGCTGCAGTCGAACTCGATCGGTCAATCGATGTCTGGGGCGGGTTTCAAAATGCGAAGATCTCGGTAGATCTACGCAGATCTCGCCAATTGGGCAGTTTCATTCTTTGCTTGCTCGCGAGCCAATCGTAGACGAGCGTAGATTGAGCGAGGCAGCTTGAGAGGTGCCTAGCTAGTGAGATTCAAGATGGCGGACAGCATGAGCATCGTGTCACTAGGAGTGACGTTTTTGGACGAGTCTTCGGTTAACTTTAACTTTCTTGGTTTACGGTAAGGTTTGAGGTTATTGTGTAAATTGAACATTTTTATTACCACTACCTATGCCCTGATAAGTGACTCCTGAGCCTAGTGCAGTCAAAGACCCTATGTGCACTACCGCGCACTAGCGATTTTCCTTTACGCAAAGGGAGGTCAGAATGTAGAGTTACGTCTCTTTGCGAGAGAATTTTCAATTCGAACTTAATGCAGGATTTCTCACCGTCAACCACACATCGTGCACACAATAAAGAAAAAAATCGTAATCTACTTCAATTGTCCAGCTGAGATTGCAGCGAGGTGACAAATTAAGGCACACATGAGTCAGCGGAGAACGAATTATCAAATATTTTCAGTGTCGAAGCGTCACAAAACATAAACCTTAGTCTCGGTCGTCGCCATCTTGGATCTTCGCTCGCCGCTGGGGTAGTTTCTTTTTTAGCTAGCTCTTACTGCGAAGCAAGATCTTGCGACCAAGATCGACTACCTATTTTGAAACCCGCCCCTGGCATTGATGTCTGACATCACACTTTGAGATTTCAATAACTTCATGAAGTTGCAGTAGTTGCTTGTTTGCTGGAATGCCATGTAGCTTGACAACTTTTCCATCAATAATTTTGCCACGATGGTTATGGCAAATGACACAGTACTGTTTTCCACCCCCACATACTTTGAGCGATCTATACTACTATAGTATTCAGTGCAGACGAAATGTTCGAGAATGCAACCGGCAGCTGCAGTCGAACTCGATCGGTCAATCGATGTCTGACATCACACTTTGAGATTTCAATAACTTCATGAAGTTGCAGTAGTTGCTTGTTTGCTGGAATACCATGTCGGATCAGATAGTGAAACGATCACTCGTGCATTGAGTTTTCATGCGAGACCACGACACTCCCCGCAGGTCTGCTTTGCTTGCGTTGTAAAGTTTGAGTACTAGCTGTAAGTGTAAAAATGGTCAGTTATTAATATAATCGGTGGTTTTAGTTGTAATGAAACTTTTTGTGTGTTTTAATGCCATTTTCTTGTCATCATCGACCCGATCTTACAAGTTAGGCCTATACATTACGCCGTGCGGGCAAGTTGATCACTCATGGAATTGATGATAGTGAATTTTCAGTCCTCGCCAGACCAGGGAAACGAAATTGTCAATTCAAGCCAGAACTAAACAGAGAGAGAGAGAGAGAGAGAGAGAGAGAGAGAGAGAGAGAGAGGACGAGAAAGAGAGAGAGAGAGAGAGAGAGAGAGAGAGAGCGAGGGAGGGGGTTGATGAGTGGTGGTAGGGAGAAAGCGAGAGAGAGAGAGAGAGAGAGAGAGAGAGAGAGAGAGAGAGAGAGAGGGGTTGATGAGTGGTGGTAGGGAGAAAGCGAGAGAGAGAGAGAGAGAGAGGGGGGGGTTGATGAGTGGTGGTAGGGAGAAAGCGAGAGAGAGAGAGAGAGAGAGAGAGAGAGAGAGAGAGAGGGGGGGTTGATGAGTGGTGGTAGGGAGAAAGCGAGGAGAGAGAGAGAGAGAGAGAGAGAGAGAGAGAGAGAGAGGAGGGGGAGGAGAGAAAGAGAGAGAGGGGAGGGAGAGAAGGGAGATGAGGAGGAGAGGAAAAGAGGGAGAGAGGTGGGAGAGGAGCGAGCGAGAGAGAAAGAGAGTGAGAGAGGATGGGGGGGGGGGGGTAGAAAAAGAGAGAGAGAGAGGGAAAGAGGGGGGGGAGCGAGAGCGAGAGAAAGAGAGTGAGAGAGGATGAGGGGGGAGAAAAAGAGAGAGAGAGGGAAAGAGGGGGGGGGAGCGAGAGCGAGAGAGAGAGACAGAGACAGAGAGAGACAGAGAGAGACAGAGAGAGAGAGAGAGACAGAGAGAGAGAGAGAGAGAGAGAGAGAGAGAGAGAGAGAGAGAGGAGACTGACTGACTGACTGACTGACTGACTTTATTGTTCAGGCCACCGGCCCATCACAAGTACATACATGACTTGCTTCCATGTCAGGAGCTCCGCATTCTCTATCAACATTGAGAAGGTATGGCATAAACAACTGGAAGTACATAATCGCATACATTACTGTCTAGGTTGTGCAAGTGTAGCAATCATATGACACATTATTTTCATGTACAATCAGACAGCATTGCTTTAGGTGATTTGTTCTGGACAAGTCAGACACTGATCTCGTAGTTGGAAGGCATAATAAAGGTACATTGCCACCCTGCGTGTTTTCATAAAACCACATCCATTTATTAAAAAGGTAGCATCAGTGGCCTCAGGACATTTGAGATATTCCTTAATGTATCTGTTACGTAAATCATTGTACAAGGGACAGTCGAACAAAAAATGTTTCTCATTTTCTATTACACCACAGAAGGGGCATTGCTGGTCTTCACTATATCTGTGCGCGAACTGATTATTTCCTCGCAACTCATTTACTCCACATCTAAATCGGATCAGTACATCTCTGAATTTTTTTATATCCATGAAATCTAGGTACTTCTCACATTCTAACGTAGTTTTGAAGGATCTATACATTCGGAATCTTTCGCTATCGTGTATTTTGCTGTTCCACGTCTGCCTGTTACAATCAAGCAACCTAATTTTCAGCTTGTTTAGAAAGCTTCTTTCGGTAGTAGTAATGCCTCCGCTCCTCCAGATATATGCATATCCGGCCTTACACAAAGTATCTTCAACTGATTTGGCCCAATTGAGTTTATCTGGGATCTTTGCATTGGCTAGCATGAGGTAGGCTTGCTTAGGTAGCCTGTCATCAGACATTTTGGTCAGTTTTAGCCAGTATTTGATAGCTTTCATTGCACTATTAATGGCGAGAGGAAACCTTCCCGTTTCTCCATATACCAAGCTGTTAGGCGTTCTGCAGTCCACCTTTAGGAAACGTTTGCAAGCAAACATATGTGCTTTTTCTATGGGTTTGTGTTCCTTTAGGCCCCATATCTCTGAAGCATACAGTAAAGAAGGCTGAACTTGTGCATCATATAGTCGGAAAAATAGTTTAGGTTTCATGTTTTTAAGACTCCACATCAATTTAAACAAATGCATTGTTTTTTGTTTCGCTGTAGTAGCCAGACTGTCCAAGGATATTGTTGTTGAGAGTTTTGTAGAGACAATATACCCCAAATATTTATAGCTGTTTACCACCTCAAGTTGTTTCCCATTTAACACCCATTTTTCACCTTGAGCTAAATTTCCTCCTCTCCGGAAAACCATGATCTTCGTCTTGCTTGTGTTTATTTCTAGGCCAATGCGTTGTGACGCATGCGCAAGATTGTTAATCAGGGTTTGAAGTCATGTGCGTGAGGTCGACAGAAGTGCAACATCATCCGCGAATATGAGGAGATAAAGCTCCGACTTTCCACTTAACTTTTGAATGACATGTTTACCGTTTCTCGTACATAGTCTGCTACTTGGTTGATGTAGAGAGAAAACAGTATCGGTGATTCTAAGGCACTCTGTTTTGTGCCATTGGGGCAGTTAGTGAACTCTGAGAGGTTACTCTTCCATCTGACACAAGTTTTCACATGTGCGTACATAGATTTTAGCATATTAATCAATTTTTCAGAGGCTTGTGCTTTAGCAAGTGTACTCCAGAGGATCTGGCGGTCAACGGAATCAAAGGCTTTTTTATAATCAACCAATGCTATATATAGTTTCCCTCTGCCCCTTCCATACACATGTCTGTTTATTATGCAGTGTAGCGTAAAGATGTGGTCTACGGTAGAATACCCTGTCCTAAAACCAGCCTGTTCCATGCAGATTTTCCCTTTGTCTTCAGCCCATAAATGCAGTCGAGAGAGAGAGAGAGAGAGAGAGAGAGAGAGAGAGAGAGAAAGAGCGGGGAGGAAGAGAAAGAGAGAGAGAGGAAGAGCGAGAGAGAGATGAGAGAGGGAGAAAGAGGGAGAGAGAGAGAGAGAGAGAGAGAGAGAGAGAGAGAGAGAGAGGGGGGAGGAGGGAGGGGGGAGGAGAGTGGGAGAAAGAGAGGGGAGAGAGAGGGAGGGAGGGGGAGAGAGAGGGAGGGAGGGGGAGAGAGGGAGAGATAGAAAAAGAAAGAGAGAGAGAGAGAGAGAGAGAGAAAGAGCGGGGAGGAAGAGAAAGAGAGAGAGAGGAAGAGCGAGAGAGAGATGAGAGAGGGAGAAAGAGGGAGAGAGAGAGAGAGAGAGAGAGAGAGAGGGGAGGAGGGAGAGGGGAGGAGAGTGGGAGAAAGAGAGGGGAGAGAGAGGGAGAAAGAGAGGGGAGAGAGAGGGAGGGAGGGGAGAGAGAGGGAGAGATAGAAAAAGAAAGAGAGAGAGAGAGAGAGAGAGAGAGAGAGAGAGAGGGGGGGAGGAGGGAGGGGGGGGGGGGAGAGTGGGAGAAAGAGAGGGGAGAGAGAGGGAGGGAGGGGGAGAGAGAGGGAGGGAGGGGGAGAGAGGGAGAGATAGACAAAGAAAGAGACAAAGAGAGAGAGAGAAAGGGACAGAAGCAGAGAGAGGGAGACAGAGAGACACAGGGAGAGGCAGAGAGACAGACAGAGCGAGAGAGAGAGTTGCATTATACTTTGGTAGGCCTACAAAAGACGTGAACTCCATGACATCGAATCTTCTTCACTTACATTTTACACACACACACACACACACACAAACCCCTCCCAACCCCCAACCCCTTTCTTCTGCCTCACTGTACCTGACTTTTTATGCACAGAGGATTTTCTTGCACTGGTGTCTCGCTCGAATAAGGAATGAGGATTATACCATGAGTGTGATACTAAAAACTGCGTTATAGTCAGCTCCTACGATGGAGAATATAGGGTGTGCCGGTGCAAGTCTGTGTCGACCCCGATTCTACAAAGTGCGACCGGAAAATCTGCCCTTTTCGGTCATCAACCCAAACTCGTCATACTTGCATTAGCTACGAATGTTCTCTCTCTCTCTCTCTCTCTCTCTCTCTCTCTCTCTCTCTCTCTCTCTCTCTCTCTCTCTCTCTCTCTCTCTCTCTTCTCCCTCTCCCTCTCTATATCACCCTCCCCCCCTCTCTCTCTCTCTCTCTCTCTCTCTCTGTCTCTCTCTCTGTCTCTCTCTCTCTCTCTCTCTCCCCCCCTCTCTCTCTCTCTCTCTCTCTCTCTCTCTCTCCCCTTTCTCTCTCTCTCTCTCCATCTCTCTCACGCTCACTTACTTGCTCGCTCCCACGCTCGCTCTTTTTCCTCTCTTTCTCTGTCTCTCACTCAATCCCGTCTTCTTTCACCCTCACCCACCCCATCTCAGCATTGCGTGTGAGGTAAAGTTTTAAATGTCTTTGAAAATGCCACATATTCGAGTCATTTTTCACAGAAATAGGTAGAGAGTTCCATATCTATGTAGCATAACAAATGAACGATTTACAAAACGCTTTTGTGGGAATAATGAAAAGATGGACATTTGATATTGAGAAAGATTGGAGACGTGTACCGCCTAAGCGTGAGAAATTTTCTTGGGGGTAAGGTGAAGATTGCAACGAGAAGTTTTGTGTCTACTAATATGGCCATATGAAACAGACATTCAAGTCTAAAAGAAAGCCAGTTCAGGCTTGAAAATATTTCATTCAGAGGCACTTTATAATCATTCATAATAACAATGTGACTCGCCAGGCTGATACGCGAGCCACATTGACATTTTGAAAATAATGAAAGATTCTGAATTAGTCGGAGTATAAACGACATTATCCCTCCAGGTTTACTGGAGGTCCTCACAGCTTTATCTGTCTGTGTGTGTGTGTGTGTGTGTGTGTGTGTGTGTGTGTGTGTGTGTGTGTGTGTGTGTGTGTGTGGGTGTGTGTGTGTGTGTGTGTCTGTCCCAACTTAACGGCGGATATCTCAAAAACTACTAGACGGATTTCCTTGACATTTTGCACACTTACTGGAAGTTAGGTCCGATTGAATGTATCAAATTTTCAGAATCGAGGTTTGAAAAGAAAGTGACGTTTTAGGTCGTAAACTCGAAATCCACCCCTCTAAAATGTCCCTTGACGGAATGGCGATATTTCGCCTTTTCCTTCACTCCCGTCGCCAGCAGCGTTTCTCCCACGCTGTACGAGCGCTCACCAGTTACATAAATAGTTTTCGTGATCCTCCCCAGAAAAAAATCGCCTTTGCTTAAAAAAATACCGTTTTACAGTCAAAATTGGTGTCTCCACCCGCGCGGCCGGTCCGACTCTTAGAACAGCCACTCCGTCTCAGCGGCAGTGATAGAGTAGGCCTACACTACCAAGTTCTGTTCGCGTGGCCTAATGGCAGTGAATCGATATTAAACTTGGCAGAAATAGACCTTGAGTATCCTAAAATGTACAAGACCACTCAAATTTCATGAACTATCATCCATTTTGTCTACAATTTACAGTGCAAAATACGAACCGAGGGGGTTTGCAGGAAATCATTTTATATCTGCTTTACAAATCTAAACTTTACGATTTCCGGATTAGCTCACTCGGTAGCGCGTTGGATATTTTTTTGTCGCTGGGACATGCATGGTTGTACGGGATGCGTGTACAGGTTCGAATCCGCACAGAAGCTTCTTTTTTATGTGTGTTGGTATTCGAGAGAGAGAGAGAGAGAGAGCCACCCCACCCGTTGTTGTACACGTGAGAGGTTGCGGGTTCAAACCCGACATTTTGTGTGTGTGTGTTTGTTTTCCCCTGTTTTCTCGAGAGGTTGTGGGCGCCAGCGGTTTTTATCTCTGTGTGTGTGTGTGTGTGTGTGTGTGTGTGTGTGTGTGTGTGTGTCTGTCCCAACTTAACGGCTGATATCTCAAAAACTACTGGTCAGATTTCCTTGACATTTTGCACACTTACTGGAAGTTAGGTCCGATTGAATGTATCAAATTTTCAGAATCGAGGTTTGAAAGGAAAGTGACGTTTTAGGTCGTAAACTCGACATCAACCCCCTAAAATGTCCCTTGACGGAATGGCGATATTTCGCCTTTTCCTTCACTCCCGTCGCCAGCAGCGTTTCTCCCACGCTGTACGAGCGCCCACCAGTTACATAAATAGTTTTCGTGATCCTCCCCAGAAAAAAATCGCCTTTGCTTAAAAAATACCGTTTTATAGTCAAAATTGGTGTCTCCACCCGCGCGGCCGGTCCGACTCTTAGAACAGCCACTCCGTCTCAGCGGCAGTGCTCTAGAGTAGGCCTACACTACCAAGTTCTGTTCGCGTGGCCTAATGGCAGTGAATCGATATTAAACTTGGCAGAAATAGACCTTGAGTATCCTAAAATGTACAAGACCTCAAATTTCATGAACTATCATCCATTTGTCTACAATTTACAGCGTAAAATACGAACCGAGGGGGTTTGCAGGAAATCATTTTATATCTGCGTTACAAATCTAAACTTTACGATTTCCGGGTTAGCTCACTCGGTAGCGCGTTGGATATATTTTTGTCACTGGGACATGCATGGTTGTATGGGATGCGTGTACAGGTTTGAATCCACCCAGAAGCTTCTTTTTATGTGTGTTGGTATGAGAGAGAGAGAGAGAGAGAGAGAGAGAGAGAGAGAGAGAGAGAGAGAGAGAGAGAGAGAGAGAGAGAGAGAGAGAGAGCCACCCCACCCGTTGTTGTACACGAGAGAGAGGTTGCGGGTTCAATTCTTACTGTTTTTCCCCCCTCTTTTTTCGAGAGGTTGCGGGTTCGAACCCGATCTTTTGTCTTTTTAATATATTTTTTAAAGCCAAAACCTGTAGGTTCAGCGCCAGTGGTTTTTATCCAAACTACCAAAAATAGCTCATGAGCAATGTACTTTCTGCGCATGTGAGTCTGAGATGGGCGCAGTAAGTTTTACTTCAGTCTTTTCTAAAAGTGTGCTTTCATCTTGATGTGCATCCTAATGCTCATACTTTTCTATCTGCGTGCTTTTGGGTTTTATATGACACCTCAGGGGTCGCCAGAAAACGCAGAATTTCGAGAGTGACCTTTCACGGTAGCTGCAAACGTCCCACATTCATTGTAGTCATGCGTGCAGCTGACGCTTTCCAGGCGTCTCGTCAGTTCTGTTCTCAAATTTTTCAGCCACGCGGGTGGTTGGGTTTTGGTTTTAGAATCACGAGTTGATGTGTTCATGACAATAACAGTAAATATATGCAAACCTCGCATATTTTTTGCAAAACCACATGCAGTGAATCGCCCTCCCTGTTCTACCAACGTGCTGACTGACGTACTGCTCAAGAGTGAAGCTCGTGCATGTGTGTGTGCTTTGAGTCATATGTACATGTTGAATACCTCCATCCTGGCGATGTAAATCCGTGTTCTAACAGGGAGATGCTTAAGCCGATGTTTTGACTTGCCGCAAGTGGATTTGTGACTTACTGCAAGTTCCCTATGTTCGAAATCGACGTCGATAATCATGTACCTTGAAGTCCGATGTGCAAGTCGCCATCGTGGCCGATGCTACGCCCTGATAGGCTGGTCAGAGCATGTGGGTCGAAGAGAGATCTTTTGCGCCTGGAAGCGTTGTCCGTCATTCATTCCTTCGGTTTGCATGCAACACGCTTATTTCTAGAATTACTGGGGCACATACTCAGAAACCGTAACCAAAGAAAGGCATCAGTTTCTCAAGCAATATGAAGAATGCATCAGTAGTTCATTCAAATTAATGCATTATTGGAATCGAAACGGAAATATCTTCCACTAATAGGCCGCACAAGTGGACTCCACTGGCTGGCGGGCCACGGCATGTGATTGGCGCCGTTTTCACATAGACGTTTATGCTCGAAACAGAGCCAAATCGCCTTGACGACAGCTGCAAATATTCATCGTATCCCACTTCAGCTGAAAAGCGCATTGTGTGCACCAGTTGGTCAATTAACCACACTTTATTGTCATTCTGTGGGCGGAATACTCGACCAAAATTGCATAAGTAAGCTGGCGAGCTCGTTATAATTTGGTTGTCATTCTGTGTGGGAGTCACAGCGAATTAAACGACCAACATCGCACCCCTTTCCTCGAACGAATCCCACAGTGAAAGGGATTCATCGAAACCTGGGTCGTGTACAAAGTTCGGGCCACAGAGAGCCACACGATACTTGTATATGGCTTGGCAGTGACGTATGCATATCATTACGGGGATTTTATGGCCTATTCGTATGCAACAATCCCTGAACCCAAGATCGCATTAGTCCACTCCAGCCTACGTTCACACATCGTATACTACCCCTAATTAGAACACAACATAATGCACACAAAGTTTGTCTCCCGGACTTTGCATTCTAGGGGAGAAACCCCCACTTCTTCAGTATTTGCTGTCTGGATGAGGAAGGTTGAGTTCTCAAACGCAGTGACCTTGAGGTTTCAAGGCACTGACGAATTGCGTGGAAGGAGCACTGCGCATTTTCCTCAGTTGCAAGGTTTCATACTAAACCACCCTCCCCATGTGGGTTTGGGGTAATAATAGAACCCCCGCGTCGCCCTCCGCGAAACCCCAAATAGCAAATGTTGCGTGCACGTGGTCTGTAACTTGTGGTCCGTCCCAGCTTGCGCCAGGAAAGTGGAAGCAGGACAGGCGTATGTTTTCTTACAGGATGTTTATTCCTGGACTGGTCAGCGCTTCCAGCAATCACTCATGCACCCACAGTGGTCACTTGTGCTGCTCAGGATGCGCCTCAATACGGCTCCGACAGCCTTCCAAGCGCTCTCAGCTTCCAGTCACCCGTGCTGGACAGGCTGCGCCTCGATACGGCTCCGACAGCCTCCCAAACGCTCTCAGCTTCCAGTCACCAGTCTCTAGTCTCCAGTCTTATCATGTACATACGTTTATATAGTGCCGTGCTTGGGTTCGAGAGTATTCTCAGCAACCTCTGCCCTGCCAGGCAGGCATACTCGAGGGGACGCCCGCCCTCCCTGGCTGTCAAGGACCAAGGTCAGATGCTTACTGCATAGGGACATGGACACTAC
>JAWQFJ010000811.1:26160-56490 GCA_034096865.1 Theodoxus fluviatilis | reverse complement strand
ACATATTCTCTACTTTTATCTGTTCTACATATATCTGTCAATGGTGCGCTAACTCTGTGTCGCGTGTGTGGTGTTTCTTCAAACTAACGTCATGCCTACTTTGTGTGTGTCTAGGCAGTGCTACGTATCTGGCGAACACGTGACATGAATTCTAGATAACAGCCGCACAGCATAACTCCAGGGTGGCAGACTAGAGAAGAAGAAATCCCAGTTTCTATTGTTGTAATTTAGCTATATGTGACAGCGCAGCTGTTGGAGCCTTATCGCGTAATCGCTGTGTGGCCTAACGGAGAAAGATCTGTCAAAGTGGTCTGGGTGTGTGTCGCATAACACAACATATAGCGCCTTCGTGTCCGGTGAAAACACACATACAAAGACTTGATGTGATATTGCTCAAGCAACAAACGGAGCGCACTGGGCGACGTCGTGGCGCGTGCATAGCTGCACGAATTCAGCTCAGACAAGAGGCGGGGCTTGGCACCAGGAATCATGTGGCTCACGTGAAGGCGCCAGCGCAACTCAAGTACTGCTTGAGACAGCTAGGGTCAGACAATGAATGTTTCCTCGGAACAAGCTCATTTGTAAGTCAGAACATTATTTTAGTGCTTACACTTGTGTCTTTTGGAAAACACCTTTCAAGAGTATGAGTGGAAAGCAAGTGGCTCTGACCGTGTGCTTCACTTGTCTGTCAAGTGTGTTCTTGTCATGACAAGCAAAGTGTCATTACTGACCATTCCAGTCAGATCGTCCCAGTTCTCAAGTGCACAGTCTCGTAATCTCCACAAGTCACAAGTTCAAAAAGGTGGTGTAAAACCAATGGCAGTGAAGACACAGCATGATGACTTCACACAGCAGGAAGAGCCCCCTCCTCACCTCCACGATGCGGATGAGGGTGGAGAGAATGGCACACCGAAGCATGTTGTGGTCTGCAGATTCCTGCCACAGCATAGGGAGGTACTGCACCAGGGCAGATGTGTAGGGGCGGATCTGGTGACCCAGCCGCTCTATCACAAAGGAGAACACATGCAGCACCTGCATCTGTAAGAAACAAGGCAGTGGTGACTGTTGGTAATATTTACAACAGCAGCATAACTGAGATGGAGAAAACAGGGTGGCTCTTGCGACATACAATGATGATAACAGGGATAATGGCAATGATGACAATGATATTTTGTTCACACACCAGCATTGACACTCACACTCCTCCTCCTCCTCCTCCTCCTCCTCATCTTCATCACTAGAGTTGTCACTGCCTACACTACAGCAAGTCAAACTCGTATACACATGTAGCTTCCAGTTTGTATGGGGTGGAAGACAGGGGTGGGGGAGAGAAGTGGGTTACCTTGGTCATCACTGTTCAGCACCAATGCTCGTAAAGCAATGCAATTATGTTCTATGAGCACATTTTGCCACCTGTCACTTTCCCCTGTAATGAGTTTACAGGTCATATTCAAAACATTCCTGTCCATGATGCTCTTGAATTCTCTTAGCAGACTCAAAGTTTCCCATCCACTGAATGCCTCAAAAATAAATATAGGATTAGTACATTGGCAACATCAATAACTGTGTTATTATATACCAATAGTTTTGAAGCAGAAATACTCACTCACTCACACACACACACACACACACACACACACACACACACACACACACACACACACACACACACACACACACACACACACACACATACACACTATCTTACCTTTGTGTCACATTCTCTGACTTCCTTCAGCAGTTGAAACAACAAGGAGAAAATGTGATCCATGTACTGGAAAATAAAACAGAGCACAAACTTAATCTTCCACATCCACTGGTTATGTAAAAAAATTTAAGATGGGTTCATCATTTTTAAAAGTATGAAATTTATTAACCATAATATTCATTGAAACCATTTACATAAAGCAATACTCAAACTATTAAAAAAAACTTGCGAGCACTGGAAGAGCACAAACCTCCGCCAAGGAAGCCACATGTTTTCTTCCATGGTCTGTATAATTAATTCAGGCAGGATGCTCTGCTAGCCAGGCCTGACGCTATGAAGTGTAGTTCATTTTAGTGGCTGAAAGCATCTCTGAGTGTGGAGCGCATATGCATGACATCATCAATAGTTTCATGTCATCAACTTCATAATTGATTATAAAATTTCTCTTTTTGGTTGTAATTCCAAAACAAGGCAACAGACACCCTCCACAATGTGATGGATTCTTCCTAGAGTGAAACCCTGACCCTCCACAGTGTGATGAACTCTTCCTAGAGTGAAACCCTGACCCTCCACATTGTGATGGATTCTTCCTAGAGTGAAACCCTGACCCTCCACAGTGTGATGGATTCTTCCTAGAGTGAAACCCTGACCCTCCACATTGTCTTCCTAGAGTGAAACCCTGACCCTCCACAATGTGATGGATTCTTCCTAGAGTGAAACCCTGACCCTCCACAGTGTGATGGATTCTTCCTGGAGTGAAACCCTGACCCTCCACAATGTGATGGATTCTTCCTAGAGTGAAACCCTGACCCTCCACAATGTGATGGATTCTTCCTAGAGTGAAACCCTGACCCTCCACAATGTGATGGATTCTTCCTAGAGTGAAACCCTGACCCTCCACAGTGTGATGGATTCTTCCTAGAGTGAAACCCTGACCCTCCACAATGTGATGGATTCTTCCTAGAGTGAAACCCTGACCCTCCACAATGTGATGGATTCTTCCTAGAGTGAAACCCTGACCCTCCACAATGTGATGGATTCTTCCTGGAGTGAAACCCTGACCCTCCACAATGTGATGGATTCTTCCTAGAGTGAAACCCTGACCCTCCACAGTGTGATGGATTCTTCCTAGAGTGAAACCCTGACCCTCCACAATGTGATGGATTCTTCCTAGAGTGAAACCCTGACCCTCCACAGTGTGATGGATTCTTCCTAGAGTGAAACCCTGACCCTCCACAATGTGATGGATTCTTCCTAGAGTGAAACCCTGACCCTCCACAACGTGATGGATTCTTCCTAGAGTGAAACCCTGACCCTCCACAGTGTGATGGATTCTTCCTAGAGTGAAACCCTGACCCTCCACAATGTGATGGATTCTTCCTGGAGTGAAACCCTGACCCTCCACAACGTGATGGATTCTTCCTAGAGTGAAACCCTGACTTTCCTCCAAACATGACCATTTTGAATTTTGTGAGCTAATCTGCTGAATAACTATGGACCAAGGATAAAACATAACGTCCTTGGCAGAGGCGATGAGCAGTAGTGGGCTGCATAAGAACCTACTATTTTAGTTGGCAACTACGTCGTAGTTGTCTACTTCATTGTTCACAACTTTGAGTTTTTCCCAACTACGACAGTAAGGTCTGCATGAGACACTACTTGGTCACCACAACGAAGTAATGACCCAGATTATTATCTTGGGATATCCCATCTAATGCGCATGCATAGAGGTCACGACAAGAGGTGAATTAGCCAACTCCTTGCACAATTCAATGGCCGAATTGAATGAATTGAAATGAATGGCTTCAGCGTGGATGCGTCGACCTGCATTGGATTTGTAAAATTTGAAAGCTTTCACGACCTAGTGATGCATTCAACATACAGTTTTGATAAATTAATGCTGTGCATGGCTTATTTTTTCTTTGGATGGGTTGCTAGTATCCCGAAATAGAGCATTTTCTGTGCGAACCGGCAACACGTCAGCCATTGAAATTTGCAAATAGTTGGCTACTTAGCCGTGTAGTGCTGACACAGACCACCACTAAATTTTGGGTTGTTTAGTGGCCAACTTAGGAGGTAACTACGCGTAGTGAGCTTTCATGCAGACCTTACTTCGCAATTTAGTGGCAAACTTCCGATTTAGTTGCCTACTGCCGTGTAGTAGGTTCATATGCAGCCCATTACAGAGCACTACTTACCGGAAGCAGCTTATCTGTCTTGAAGGCAAAGTCATCCACTGCTGGGTTCTGTCAAGGATCGAAGTCTGGCAAGACAATGCAATGACTGGAGGACAGAATGATTTCTTCATCCACACAATAACGTTTCTGTTCAAAACTCTCTCTCTCTCTCTCTCTCTCTCTCTCTCTCTCTCTCTCTCTCTCTCTCTCTCTCTCTCTCTCTTTCTCTCTCTCTCTCTCTTTCTCTGCCTGCACAGAGTGTCTGCATGACAAGGATACCAGTTTTGAGAGTCATGGCAGCTTCAAGTCGGACAGCCAGGTCTTCCGACTGGACCAAGAGGGACAGGACAGCCTCGTACAGCGCTGGTCTCAGTGAGTCTGACATCTTGACCCCCACCCACTGCCCAACCAGCCAGATGACTCGCTTGCGGATGATTCGGTAGCTGTGAAGTAAGAGAAAAGAAGCTTGATTGATACAGAAATTGAGTAGATGTATGTATCATGCTGCACATTTTCAATGTCTAAAAAACAAAGAATGTCACGGCAATGTAAAACACAGCATAGCAAGGGCAGTACATGCATTCATAGCCTAAGCCCGGTGAGGGACAGACAGGAATAATGAGGGACCAGAGGCAGGGACGGAACCCAAGACTTTTCAGTTAGCCCCGAGCCAAAATTGTCACTCATGAACATCTTTACTTGACAGAGCGCCAACCAACATGGCTTCTGTGATGCATTCTTGTTCAGTTGTTGCGGAGTGTTTATGCAATAGAGTGAACCAGCAGCTGCAGACTGGCTGTTCCTTGAGGAAGCTGATGAGATATATGATG
Source organism: Theodoxus fluviatilis (assembly GCA_034096865.1). NCBI lineage: Eukaryota > Metazoa > Mollusca > Gastropoda > Cycloneritida > Neritidae > Theodoxus > Theodoxus fluviatilis. The sequence goes on along the minus strand of JAWQFJ010000811.1, from coordinate 51,775 downwards.
TTGCTGCTGCATACAAGGCTTGGCACCACTTGAATCAGAAATTATGTGGAAATGACAGTGCTGACTTACAGCATAAGCAAGAAATTCTAAAAATTTACATCAAGGGAGATTACATGACAAACTAAGTGTAAGCTCTAGCGTTACTTTCATTCAAATTTTTCATGATTCTTTCATGAAATTATTGCTCACATCTTGCCAGATAATTATTTCAGAGCAGTTATTCTATCAAAAAAAAGAAAAGAACAACATCTGCCTAACTACTTGCAACTTCTTGCACAGCTTGGCTGTTAATCACAGTTTGAAACGACTGCCACTGTGCACATCTTTGATGGAGATTTCCTCTAATTCTCCAAATGCAGCCATTTTGAATCTACATGCATAGCGCCTCCACAGCAGGCTATCACGCGCTCGATGGTGCTTCACCTGGCAAGCTGTTCAAGAGTCAAGCACCATTGAGTGCTAGGCACCTTGAACAACCTACATGTGAAGTTACTTTGTCGAGAACCATAACAACATGGCCTGCATGACATTTATCAGCTTCGGTGAATGATCTGATCAAGCAAATAAACAGTTTTGATATGGATACGTTCTCAAGTCCATTGCCCACTTTCAACAATCAGAATGACATCAGTACAGTCATATTGGCACTGAAATTGTATGGGAAAGGTGTAAAAGAATCTCCCATTTTAAACAACAAATAGTTCAATAGTAAACATTGTGATGAGGAAGCTCCTTTTTAAGACGATTTTATTTCTTTTTTGGCACGTCATATATGTTTAACCAACACTCACACAGTCACAGAGAGGGAAAGGTGCATCATAGATCTTCACCTAATACCTGTACATTCATATTCATTCACACACACACACATGGTTACAACACACAGTAATCACACAGAGCAGCAGCAGATAGGGAATTGCAAGAAATTAATAATCTGGATTTCTTCCAACCCAAGCACTGTGCCTCGCACATAATCAAATGCCAAAGCTTGCTTGCCTAAATCTGTCTGTCCAAAGACAGGGTTCCAATAGGCAAGTAGAGATTGAGAAACTGAATATGCACTCATGAAGAAGAGAAGATTACTGGATATGGGGCTGCCAGGAGCTGGTTCAATAGTTCACCAAAACTAAATCAAGTCTAGACAAATAAGACCCACTGAGAAAATTAACCTTCGCAAAACCAAATAGTTTCAGACTTTGTGAAAGTATAAATGGATATGTGTACTGTTTCAATCACCTTAGATGCCTCTTGAGATTGTTCTTTTCAATCTGATTAAAACTATGAATGGATATGTGTGCTGATTTCACCATCTATTTACATGCCTCTTTGAACTATTCTTTTCCATCTGATTAGATGGTTGCATGCCGGGCTAATTTGGCACTTACTTGACGTGCTTGACTTGTAGCTCAGACACCAAGGAGTCCTTGAACCACTGGTCAAAGTCGATGTCGTCAAACAGATCATAGGAGGCCAAGCCAACAGCATAGTACACTGAAACACAGTCATATGACACATCCATCTTTCTCTTCCTTCAAGATATACCAACACTAAAATCTCTATGAAAATAAAAAGAACACTGTTTTCACAGCAGCAGCCATTCAGACATTTCACTCTGGATACAACAAAAGGAAAGTGTGTGCAAGGATGCGTGGGAGAAATATTTGTGTTCATATTCTATAACCAACAATTTCCCTGGAGTTGGCTGGAGTTGTCTACTCTTTGTACATTGGTGATGTTGGGAGTGATGTGAGGTAAGGTACTGGAATGAATCTACTATCAAAATTAAATTGTAGATTATTTTTCAATAAGATCAGAGCCCTCCCCCCAAAAGTCATACTTTATTGTGTAATAAATGCATGTGTTCATGCAACAACTTTTCCAATTGTAAGAAAAGTGTCACCCTGGCTGAGTAAATCAAATAGCAGTATCTATTTTGGTTTCAGGTGTGGCATATTGAGCAAGTACATACATAATATGCACAGATCGTATGAGCGCCACAAACCTACACCAAACTACCCAGAGTACCCGTGCAGTCTGCAAGGAGAGAAAGCATGGATGGATGGAGCTTTACGGCCTATCAGCCTTTGTAGGCTATGTAAGGCCACTGAGATGGATGGAGCTTTACGGCCTATCAGCCTTTGTAGGCTATGTAAGGCCATTGGTCAGATGGATGGAGCTTTACGGCCTATCAGCCTTTGTAGGCTATGTAAGGCCACTGAGATGGATGGAGCTTTACGGCCTATCAGCCTTTGTAGGCTATGTAAGGCCATTGAGATGGATGGAGCTTTACGGCCTATCAGCCTTTGTAGGCTATGTAAGGCCATTGAGATGGATGGAGCTTTACGGCCTATCAGCCTTTGTAGGCTATGTAAGGCCACTGAGATGGATGCAGCTTTACGGCCTATCAGCCTTTGTAGGCTATGTAAGGCCATTGAGATGGATGGAGCTTTACGGCCTATCAGCCTTTGTAGGCTATGTAAGGCCACTGAGATGGATGGAGCTTTACGGCCTATCAGCCTTTGTAGGCTATGTAAGGCCATTGAGATGGATGGAGCTTTACGGCCTATCAGCCTTTGTAGGCTATGTAAGGCCATTGAGATGGATGGAGCTGTACGGCCTATCAGCCTTTGTAGGCTATGTAAGGCCACTGAGATGGATGGAGCTTTTACGGCCTATCAGCCTTTGTAGGCTATGTAAGGCCATTGAGATGGATGGAGTTTTACGGCCTATCAGCCTTTGTAGGCTATGTAAGGCCACTGAGATGGATGGAGTTTTACGGCCTATCAGCCTTTGTAGGCTATGTAAGGCCATTGAGATGGATGGAGCTGTACGGCCTATCAGCCTTTGTAGGCTATGTAAGGCCACTGAGATGGATGGAGCTTTACGGCCTATCAGCCTTTGTAGGCTATGTAAGGCCATTGAGATGGATGGAGCTGTACGGCCTATCAGCCTTTGTAGGCTATGTAAGGCCACTGAGATGGATGGAGTTTTACGGCCTATCAGCCTTTGTAGGCTATGTAAGGCCACTGAGATGGATGGAGCTTTACGGCCTATCAGCCTTTGTAGGCTATGTAAGGCCATGGAGCATGACAATCAACAGAATAGCTTAAAGTAAAACGCAGATAGAGTCATGATGTCCCTATTTATCTGCCTCTTACACATCGCGCAGGGAGACACGGTGGGTCTATTCTGACCCCCAACCCACAGGGAGACACGGTGGGTCTATTCTGACCCCCAACCCACTGGGGAAGGAGAGAGAGCAGTCCACACCACACACCTGCATCTTTCTGGAGGATGGCGGCCATGTCGTCAGGCTGACATGGCCCCTGGTGGTCTCTCATCATCTGCAGCAGCACTGGCACCAGCGACTGGCGGAACTCCTTGAAGATGGTCAGGAACAGGACCTCCGTGCAAGGCTGCAAGCAAGAGGGCAGGCAGCTGCTGTCACTCCTAGTTGTCACAGCAAGGCATCAAGTGGAAACAACATGCACCAGTACACTACAGATCAGAAGTCACGCAGTGGAATAGAACATTCCTGAGATGACACCTGTAACAGGTAGCAATGACTTCACAGAACATTCAAAGAAAGTAGCCTGTGAGTGTGATAAAAAAAAGTAGATAGGAAAGCAATAATTAACCATGGAAACTGCTTATTTTAAATTCAATCAAATGAAATCTTCCAAAATGCAATGCTCTGAAGGCATTTACTTCATGGAGACTATGAAAATGATAAAGCACCATCAGCAGGTGTCTGTTCCTTTCTACTTCCTTTGCGAAGTAGGCCGAGGCACAGCAAGATGTTTGTGGCTATCATATTTGGCACGTTTCATGCACTGAGACAGTCCAAGACATGAACTGGCAATAAAAAATATTTGGTTGCATGTTTCAGTGTTTTTGTTTGTTTGTCTGAATTGTTGTTTTTAGAAGAGACAATGAAATCAGTATAAACCATCTTTGTTGATTTTTTTACTTTGAAATTTGAACATCTGTGTGTTACAGACATGGAAATGAAGACAGACAGACCTTCCCCTCTGACATCGATCAAACTTTCAACCCAATCAATCAACGTGCAAACTTTGCTGTTGCACCTTCAAATGATTTCATTGCGAAGTTGGAGTTGTGAAAAGATGTTAGGAATACAGAAATTGCCGATTGGAAGCACAAAATCCCATTTTAGAAGCAGTTGGAAATCGGGTTATTTCCTTAGGCTGTCTGACTTCAATACCTCACAGTTTAACAGACGAGATTTTTAGACCGGTCGAACAGTCATTTTGTTTTTTTTAACCGGATGTTGCTCAACGGAAACAGAATGTCTAAATTATGCATTTTAGTTTTGTGCAAAAAAAAATGATGCAGGTATAATTTGAGCCACATTTCAGCACATGCACAGACAAACATTTCGTGTCTGACTCCAAATTCTACGGGAAACGCAAATTTTAAAATTGTCTTTTTCGATTAGAGATTAAAGGAAGTGATGTCACATATTTTTATAGCTTTTCCGCCATGTTTCAGAGAATGCTTTGCACACTTTTTTGACGGAAAGTTTTTAGGTTTTAGTTAGTTTTTTGTGGTTTTGTGGGTTCTGACTCCAGTGTCCGAACGTCCGAGCAGCCTAGCTATGTTTGCAAAAATCAGTTTTTTATCTATTTAACCAAAAAAGGGCTGTTATATTGATCGATTGCAGAAATACAACGCACAGCAATATTGCTGTGATGATTTCTAATGTGGTTAGGTTGTCGAGTATACTCATACATGAGATTGGGGGTAATTATTGCCAGTTGCAGAACTTGACCGCCGCCTCCTTTTCGCTCTCACAGACCTGTTTACCCCTAAAACTTTGCATGTGTAGTTTGTGGAAGCAAAAGTGAAGAAATGTGTAGTTTTGTCATTGAATGTGTAGAATTTCCAGGGTCGGCTCTCTATTGCAGGGGGAGGGGGGGGGGGGGGGGGGGGGGGGGGGGGGGGGGGGGCGCGCTATTGCGGGATTTTTTTTTGTGGTCAAAAGTTCTTAAGGCCATTTTGATTCTTTTCTCCTAAAACGCCTAAAAAACCATAATTGTTGTTACTTTTTTTAACTTAGAAATTTTTTCGTTTTTTTTTTCTATTGCGGGGGACCGCTATTGCGGGATTTTTTGGGTCAAAAGTTCTTAAGGCCATTTTGATTCTTTTGTCCTAAAACGCCAAAAAAACCATAAAAGTTTTGTTACTTAAAATTTTTTTCTTTGGGTTTTACCGATAGCGCTCAGCCTAGGCAGCACCCACTACCCTGCCTGACTGACTTAGCCTGTCCGGGGAGTTTCACCTAAACCCGGACGCATTACTTTTTGTCACGTTTGTTTCCAACATCAGCGTCGGGGCCTGGAATTAGGGCGTAGGGACAACCCGTTGAGAGTCAAACGTGGGATTGGGTTAGAATATAAAGCTTCACCCGTTATTGATAAAAACCGAAAAAATGTCTAAGTCAAACAATAAAACTTTCCACCGTGGCTGACGGAAAAATGGGAGTCGCAGACAGTGCAATGACTGAATGAGCAAACTGTTTTCATTTCCGCGAAGTGACAAGGCATGGGTATTCCTCATGATATTTTGGCAGAAAGACTTGGCTCAGCACTTTGCTCGTCTTCTTCTTTTTGGTTGGTGGCATTTCGGAGTCATTTTCTTCACAGTTCTCATCTTCAGTTTCGTGTGCTCTTCGTTCAACCATTGTCTCGAAAAGCGCACGTGGGTTGGCAGTAAAAGTACTAAAACCGCGCGCCCCGAGTTGCACACTCCCGGCGCTTGAAAGCGCTGGACGGGAGCAGCGATTGCGCCGCTCAAACGCTTCGCTAAATTTCCCGCTCATCACAGCTTGCAAGCGCTGACGAGACTCGCTAAATTTCCCTCTCATCACCGCTTGCAAGCGCTGACGAGACCAGCGCTTGCAAGCTGCGATGAGCGGGAAATTTAGCGAAGCGTTTGAGCGGCGCAATCGCTGGTTGACAACGTGAAGTGCAGGGAGGAAGGATGACGTAATATCTTGGCGCGAAGAATGACGCCACTTCTGGCGTCTCTTCTCTCAAATTAAGAGTGGGAGGGGATGACGTAATATCTTGGCGCGAAGAATGACGCCACTTCTGGCACGGAAGAGTGACGTAATCCTCGGGGCTGCACGCGCTGCATGCAGCAAACGACTTCCGCCCCAAAACAAGGATCGGCAAAAAAATCTGTCAAGCGAGATAATGAAAATTGCGGATTGTGATATGCGTAGCCAAACAATACCGTTTGCGTAGAAAACAATAGACTTGCGTAGTTGCGTAGTATAGTATGCAAATGCGTAGTTTACTACGCTCAATGCGTAGTGTAAACAGGTCTGCTCTCATTGCACTTTCTGCTTACGCAGGGGAATTCAATATGGTGACCCCGAGCAGTCGAGAGCGATAAAGCCTGTGGGTTTTCTCCTTTTGTGCTAAACTCCTCATCTTCGGCGGTCGAGTGCTACATGCAGTAAGGTTGATTATCAGTGTAAGAACAGTGCACAACCACTTTCATGCGCATGTGTACCGAAAAAATAGGGGGATTCCTTGCGCGAAGAGGGAATCTACTGTCGTACACTCGAGCAACATTTTCATAGCTTCTCTAAAAATAGAACCGTAACCGCAGACAATGGTTTTAGATGTGTGCATGTTCGTTGTAGATGCGATATTTACTCGAGATGGCCCTTGAAACGTCCATGGTGCTGTTGGTTTTGCAGGGTCGAGAGGTTGTTCAGTCCCAGTAAGAGTTTCGCGTAGAGCAACTTCACCCGTCATTCTCTACTCTGCACGCGTTCGCGACGCACGCGTGTGCACAAAGTGACACACAGCGATCGTAAAGCCTAAGGGGACCGCGCAGTTTTGAGCAAGCAAGATCGAAAGTGTTGCAGCCGAGGAAACGCATGATTCTTATCACGTAGGCCTAGCCAGTTGATGTCAGCGTGTGCTGGAAAGAAATGGAGTGCTCCAGCCGTATAAGCTCGTCTATCGTAGCTTGCTTGTCATGACCCAGTCACCTTTCAACCTTGTTTCGTCTCGCGTCTGAAGTCGGCCAATTCCCACAAGCGTAATACAACCCAAGCGAAATACAACTTCTGGACTACTACACCACACGGCTGTAGCGATACAGATTTGTTTTTGCCGAACCATACATTGCTGGTTAGTACAACATTCACGCAGTCGCAGTTCGTAGCGAGATAGGTAAAGAGATGGTAAACAAAGATCGTGTAGGGAAATAAATCCGGACTTGCCGCTACAGCCAGAACAGGGGGAGCGATTGATTGAGTCGTATCAGGCATAGTGATAATAAACTTTGAACATAATTCCTCGCCTGGCATTTGCACTTGACTAAGTTTCTCAACTCTTGAAATTATGAGGTCTTTGTCGGTGTTCGGCACATATCATGAAAGGATTTCATCGTGCTGGTCATATTTGTCATCTCATAATATGCTATCTTTGCCGTTTGGCGATTTAGGGGGTAGAGAAGACTAAGACCCCCAAACTAGTATCTTTTTTGAGTAAACAATTTTTTTTGTATTGCAATTTATGATCTAGAATGACTAAAGAAAAGAACTGTATGGCCTGTTTGTGTTTCTGTTGGAATGTGTCATGTCTGTGATTGTGTTTGTGTGTACGTATGCATGAATTAACAGACTACTACAAAGCAACACCATCTATCCACCCAAAACTTGTTAAATTCTTTCACAAACACAAATTTAAATATTCCCATTGTACTTGGTAACAACTTACAATAGTTTATTTTCAGATATCACATGCATAACCTGCTTAAAAGCAGCAGTTAATTATAGACCTCAAAATCCATGTTTCGTGAGGTAACGTACTTCCAAGGCTAATATCTCAACAACAAAACATGAGCTGTCTCTCCAAATCACTGTTTTGAATTCCCAAAGGATCCCTCTTTCCCACAAACAAAAAAAAGAATGTCACATACATTTCAATTTTCACCAAAACCAATGTCAAATGTGATATGCTTTAGACCAATACCATGAAACGTGCCATTTGACAAATTTTTGGTTCCAGCAGTTGCCATATCACCTTCGTGCTTTAAGGGTGTCTTCCCTCCTTGTCTTCAGAGAAAGTCCATCTTTGTGAGTCAAATTATAACTGTCCATCTCAATGAAAATTCAAATTTCATCCACAATGTGCTTCACAACCATGATACTCCAGTTGTTAGTTACCCAATGCCATTATAGCAGATGTAAGATCAGAAGGAAAGAACAAAAAAAAAGAGAGAAAGCACATACCCTGAGAGAATACTTGTATGAATCGCCTCCTTCCTCTTGGCCTGAAACCAAACAGCAGTCACTGTCACAAATCTGCTAGTTAAGTCCAACACTGATTTCATCAATTCACATAATGAACAAGTGTAACCACACATACACACTGGTACAACCTGCATTTACGATGAACAAGTGTAACCACACATACACACTGGTACCACCTGCATTTATGATGAACAAGTGTAACCACACATACACACTGGTACAACCTGCATTTACGATGAACAAGTGTAACCACACATACACACTGGTACCACCTGCATTTATGATGAACAAGTGTAACCACACATACACATAGATACAACCTGCATTTACAATAAACAAGTGTAACCACACATACACACTAGTACAACTGGCATTTATGATGAACAAGTGTAACCACACATACACACTGGTACCACCTGCATTTACGATGAACAAGTGTAACCACTCATACACACTGGTACAACTGTCATTCACCTCATCTCTACCTTCACAACATGCACTCACTTAATGGAAAGATACCCAATGAGAGAGCAGTATGAACCTTTTAGCATTTCACTTCCTGAATTATGCCAGTCTCCGTCAGAATCTACGTTGCCTTGCCACAGTCTGACACAGATACTTTCTGCCAACAGTGTGAAGTCTCAAAGTCTGACTCCCCGACAGGCTCCTCCTCACTGCTTATCACAGTCTGTCCAAAGCTGGCAGAGACAGCTGGCTGGAAGTGAACTCTTTATAAGCATTACTTTTTTTTCATTCAAAACTGGAGTTTTTGTGGGGTCTTTCTTCTTCTTCTTTGACCTCTTGCACTATAACACTGTAAAACATGTTGTTTGACTCACAGAATTCCTCTGGGTCTGAGTCCCATTCCTGCAGGTCATCCGAGGTGAGGAGGAAGTACTGTGACACCAGGCGGCGGCAGATCTCTGATAGAGTCTCCACCGTGAAAAACTCTGAGATGATCTTGGATGCTTCCACAGCCATGGGTGTGGTAGGCTCTGCAAGACAACACGGAAAAATGGAAGCGAAGGTGGCCACCAGAACCTAGTGTGCCTTTCTCCGGAGGCTTCCGCATCCCACAAATCACTGGATCTGAAGCTGTGAGTACTAATAACAATACAAGTGCCCATCAATATCATTCTTCCAGGAAGAGACAAAAATGATGCTCTACTGTAAACAACATGAGTGGCAATCGTTACATTCAAACACATGAATGATAAAGAGACAAATAATAAAATTTTCCATAATCTGAAATTACAAGTACTTAAAAATGATATTGTTTCCTTCATTCTTGACATCCATAAGAAGTCCTACAGAAACAAAAATTATGTTGTGCAAAAACTATACCTGAGTTGTGCTTTGGCAGTTTGTAGACCCCACTGAAGAGAATGCCTTTCATCAGGTTGAAACAGTTCACAACAAATCTCTCAAATAATACACCTGCAACAACAACAAAAGAAATTCCAGAATGTTCAGTATAATAGATATCAGGTTTACACAAGTGTTTATGTGACCACGACATTTTACCAAAACAAAAGTCTCTTGACAAAGCAAAAATAAATCCTGCATGCTGTTTGAGAAAGGAGCAAATACCACCAGAGAGTTTCTGTATCAAATCACTATTACTCTTCAATAAATAAAAACCAATTAATCTTCAATGAGCTTAACTTAATAGTCAGAGAACCAGGCTATTACAAACACCATGGGCGTGTTTGTTTGGCTTAAAATCCCGAGAGAATCTCAAGGGCTAGGCGTTGCCTACTTTCCTCACTCATAAGGACGCACTCGCCATGAAGGCGGGAGGTCAAGGGAGGTCCGGAGCTCCCTCAATTGGAGTGATCTATGAAGTGAAAAACTGATGTGATATCTGAATCATCAGTTATTTCGTCTATCGGCAACTTCTTCACCGACTCTGGCGCCGGGACGCAGCCATGTTCTTCCACCTTGCGAGATGATTGGTCGTTTTTCTAGCTGTAGGAGCGCCTCACTCGCCCTCGACTAGCCATTCAGGGAGAATCGCCAGATTTGTGGCCAAACAAACGCGCTCCATTACATATTAAAAAACTTTTTTCCTGCCAATCATCCAAAAAGAAAAAAAGATTTTTTTAAATTACAGTAAACAAACTGTGTGCCGTCACATCTTTTCTGGTCTATGAGCACATGGAGAATCCTATTAACATTTTTTTAAAGTGTTTTCAGCAAAAGAGAAATTTGATTCATGTTTAGTCTTGCTTCTTCTAAAACAAAAATTTTACTTTGTTAAAATTTATGCTGGCTGATCTACTGACCCTTTTATATCCCATGTTCCTGTAACCATAACAATTTTTTGTTTTCCTACTGAAAAAGAGGCAAGGTTCTCATCCTCAGTGGAACTAGACTATCTAACAGGAACAGACTACACCAGACCTGTTTACCTTAAGTTGTGCAAAATAGGGAGATAGGGACTCAAAAATAGGGAGATTTCAATCAAAAGAGGGAGATTTTTATTTTTAGCCCTTACAGCGGTGCTAAAACACGAGCAAATTAGGCAAACATGCACACCTTTCATTAACTTTGAGATTGCTGATGAACTGTTACAGATAGACACATAAAGTAATAACACAAAATGCTTGAAATTGAATGAACAATATTTTGGTGTGCAGTTTATAGTCTTTATTCAAATCCTGATTTTTTTCGGTCAAATTTTAAATGGTAAACATTTGTGGGTTTTTCACTCCTTGAGAAATAATACAGGTAAATCACTATGCAATAGTGGGTAAATACCCTATAAACCCTACTGGATGTTTGGTTTAATCATCTGTGCATACTAATGTATCATTCTCTTTGACCAAAAATGCACTCTTTAAATTACCATGTAAATTCGATGATCCAGGTATTAGAGAGGCAAAATGAAGTAATTCTGATTACCTATACTCTTTCATCTTAACCAATATTCCTCAAATTATTGCAAATGTAGAACTGAATAGCATCAATATGTGGATAATTCAACATGAAAACAGTCTGCAGTAAAGTTTGTCTCCTACATTCACGATTTGATAATTTGTCTGTAATAAAACTGAAAAATTCTACTGATTTTTGTCATTATGAGACACAAGAAGGCATTACACACTACACAAACATTTTCAAAACTTACCTCAAACCAGCAATACTACAAAAACATCCAGAAAATTGCTATATACATGAATACCCTTTCATGCAACAAAAAAAACCCACCATATCACTGGTGAAGGTAGGAGGCACATTCACACATACCAGTGTGTCCAATTGCGGCAAGCAGTCTCATCCAAACCAGTGATCCAGTTTGCATGAAACTTGGAAGTACATCCAGTAATCTAATTGCATGAAACTTGAGAGTACATGCAGTAATCCGAAGTTGCAATGAAATTTTAAAGTACAACACAGTATCCAGTTTGCAAAGTCAATTTACTCAGTGTCAGTCGCTCTACGCGAGGAAGTCTATTCTGAGTACATACATAGACGCAAGTTCGCCTAGCGGCAAGATGACTACCTACCTCGAGTTTCCAGACCTGCGCGAGGAGTTTCGGCCTCGGCCGGATGGACACGTGTCGCTATATTGAACTTAGTCGCGGCTTACGCCACACGCATAAGGGTGAGATACCTGTGGTAACCATCCCCAGGTCACCACCTGCCTGCAAATTGACTATTAAAACGAGCGGAGCCAGAGCTTGGACTAAAACAACACAGCAAAATCAGCTTGAAACGCTGAGATGAAGGTCCCATCTTCTGATCGTGCAAAACGCGTGCTGATTTCCGATCCTTCGTAGACTGTGCGGCGAAATGCCTTGGCCAATTCCGATTTCCACTCAACCTCCCCACTTTGCGCTGTAACTTTGCTCTCTTTTCTGCTTCTGACACAGAATGCGCGAACTTTCTTTTCCGTCATCCTCACTGTGTCAACAGCTGGCACCTGTCGTGCATTCAGAACTCCCGGGATTCGCGTCGTCCTCGTTCTCTTTAGAGTTCGCCCAACCGTTACTGCGAATCAAGCAGAATGGCGGCTTCATTCCAGGTTTGTAAACTGGCATCTCGATGGTGGCACGAGAGCGCTCTGTGACCCATCACTAAATCAAAAAACAATACACTGCGACGCTCGGTCGGAGAATGACCTTACAGCTGGCGCGGTAGGAAAAGAGATAGTCGGGATCGTCACATGTAAACTTGCTTCGGCATAACGAAAGAGAAGCGGTCTCAGCATTTTTCATTTTTGGGAGGATTCGGTGTAAAAAAAAATCGGGAGATCTTACGAGAAAAAGACGACAAATCCTACCATATTCATGCAAAACTGTTAAGTTTTCATAAAGTTTACTTTTAGGAACTCATGTAACAGCTCTCTGCTCACCTCCGTACTTTTGACCAAATAGCAAAATCGGACATGGACATCCAGCTGTTTCTTCTGAAGTTCAGCATTCAGGGACTCATCAAAGAGCAGCACCAGAGAATCAGAAGACCGGGCCTTTGCCTTGAGCATGTCTAAGAAATGTGGCCTCAGACCAAAAGTTGTCAAGTACCGGGCTTTGCTTTCACTCAAGGCAAACTTGGAGGCAATGACACTGTCGGGAAACATGCGACGGAACAGCTCGTTCATTCCTTTGGTACTGGAGAATGAGAAGTGGGAGATGACCATTTTCAAAGTCCACAAAATTTCTGCTTTCAGTGTGTCCTCTGTTGTCAAGAAAGTGTCAATCCCAGTAGATTTACTGCCACTGCCAGTGGGTGCAGGCCTAGTTTCGACCGGCGTAGCAGCGCCAGCTGGAACCACCACCTTTGAAGCACTCTCTGTCTCAGCATTTTTTGCAGTTTGAACAAAATCTGATATTCGTGTTTGACGTTTGCTCTTTTCTTCTTGGTGTTTTTTAGCACGCGCCTGGTGCGCGACACCTTTCATGTGGCTTTTCAACGCTGCCGCTCCCATGTTGGATACATCAAAGTCTTTTTCACAAAATCGGCTCTTTGCCATCCCATCCACTCTCGCTCGCATGACCCACTCACAGTATTCAGGGTCTCCTGTCCAAGAGTCTTGAAAGCGACACTTTCCAGGCATGATGATAATCTGATTCTCAAAGAAACACTGCACCACAAACAAAACAAGCTCTTTTCACTCTGTCCTCGTTTGAACCAACTGACCGGACCGGCGTGGAAATGAAACGAGGTCACCTAGCCAAAGAACCAATCAGGAAGCAGAAGGCACACGAGCCTTCAGAATTAACCAATGGGATGCAAGGGCACGTTTTTCTGACGTGCTCAGCGGTTAAAATTAGATTGAGAGTATCGCGCGAAGCACAGCCTAGAAAACATCTTTTTTTCTTTCTTTTTTTTCTTTCTTAAATTCCATGACTTTCCATGACCTAAGTTGAAATTCCATGACTTTCCAGGCCTGGAAAATGAAAAATCAAATTCCATGACTTTCCAGGTTTTCCATGACCTGTACGAACCCTGGGTGGTGCAGGTTGGGATGGAAGGGTGCTGTGGGTTGGGGTGGAAGGGTAGTGCAGGTTGGGATGGAAGGGTGGTGTGGGTTGGGGTGGAAGGATGGTGTGGGTTGGGGTGTAAAGGTGGTGTGGGTTGGGGTGTAAAGGTGGTGTGGGTTGGGTAGAATGGTGTGGGTTGGGGTGGAAGGGTGGTGTGGGTTGGGGTGGAAGGGTGGTGTGGGTTGGGGTGGAAGGGTGGTGTGGGTTGGGGTGGAAGTGTGCTCTGGGTTGGGGTGGAAGGGTGGTGTGGGTTGGGGTGGAAGGGTGGTGTGGGTTGGGGTGGAAAGTTGGTGTGGGTTGGGGTGGAAGAATGGTGTGGGTTGGGGTAGAATGGTGGTGTGGGCTGGGGTGGAAGGTTGGTGTGGATTGGGGTGTAAAGGTGGTGTGGGTTGGGGTGGAAGGATGGTGTGGGTTGGGGTGGAAGGGTGGTGTGGGTTGGAGTAGAAGGTTGGTGTGGATTGGGGTGTAAAGGTGGTGTGGGTTGGGGTGGAATGGTGGTGTGGGCTGGGGTGGAAGGGTGGTGCAGGTTGGGGTGGAAGAATGGTGTGGGTTGGGGTAGAATGGTGGTGTGGGCTGGGGTGGAAGGGTGGTGCAGGTTGGGGTGGAAGGGTGGTGTGGGTTGGGGTAGAATGGTAGTGTGGGTTGGGGTGGAAGGGTGGTGTGGGTTGGGGTGGAAGGGTGGTGTGGGTTGGGGTGGAAGGGTGGTGTGGGTTGGGGTAAAAGGGTGGTGTGGGTTGGGGTGGAATGGTGGTGTGGGTTGGGGTGTAAAGGTGGTGTAGGTTGGGGTGGAAGGGTGGTGTAGGTTGGGGTGGAAGGATGGTGTAGGTTGGGGTGGAAAGGTGGTGTAGGTTGGGGTGGAAGGGTGCTGTAGGTTGGGGTGGAAGGATGGTGTGGGTTGGGGTGGAAGGGTGGTGTGGGTTGGGGTGGAAGGGTGGTGTGGGTTGGGGTGGAAGGATGGTGTGGATTGGGGTGGAAGGGTGGTGTGGGTTGGGGTAGAATGGTGGTGTGGGCTGGGGTGGAAGGGTGGTGCAGGTTGGGGTGGAAGGGTGGTGTGGGTTGGGTAGGAAGGTTGGTGTGGGTTGGGGTAGAATGGTAGTGTGGTTTGGGGTAAAAGGGTGGTGTGGGTTGGGGTGGAAGGGTGGTGTGGGTTGGGGTAGAATGGTGGTGTGGGTTGGGGTGGAAGTGTGCTGTGGGTTGGGGTGGAAGGGTGGTGCAGGTTGGGATGGAAGGGTGGTGTGGGTTGGGGTGGAAGGATGGAGTGGGTTGGGGTGGAAGTGTGGTGTGGGTTTGGGTGGAAGGGTGGTGTGGGTTGGGGTGGAAGGGTGGTGTGGGTTGGGGTGGAAGGGTGGTGTGGGTTGGGGTGGAAGGGTGGTGTGGGTTGGGGTGGAAGTGTGGTGTGGGTTGGGGTGGAAAAGTGGTGTGGGTTGGGGTGGAAGGGTGGTGTGGGTTGGGGTGGAAGGGTGGTGTGGGTTGGGGTGGAAGGGTGGTGTGGGTTGGGGTGGAAGGGTGGTGTGGGTTGGGGTGGAAGGGTGGTGTGGGTTGGGGTGGAAGGGTGGTGTGGGTTGGGGTGGAAGGGTGGTGTGGGTTGGGGTGGAAGGGTGGTGTGGATTGGGGTAGAATGGTGGTGTGGATTGGGGTGGAAGGGTGGTGTGGGTTGGGGTGGAAGGGTGGTGTGGGTTGGGGTAGAATGATGGTGTGGGTTGGGGTGGAAAGATGGTGTGGGTTGGGGTGGAAGGGTGGTGTGGGTTGGGGTGGAAGGGTGGTGTGGGTTGGGGTGGAAGGGTGGTGTGGGTTGGGGTGGAAGGGTGGTGTGGGTTGGGGTGAAAGACAAACTCACTGCAGTCCAAAAGGGTTTCCAGGTGGTTGAAGGCATTGGAGAAAAATTCCACAGCATCAGAGTTGGCATTCAGGTCCTTCATGCCAAACACTATCTGCTTCCGCATGACTGACAAAGAGAGAAAGAAAAATCATGCACAGTTATTTTCATGTCAGTATCAGAGTTTGTAGCGAATCATGCTGAGATAGTACTCATCTGACATAGTAAAATCACAAACAACAAAGGTAATGGGAATTCCAGTACTTCTTTCAAAATGAACCATGACAATAATTTAACTTCTTTACTGACGAGGTTAAAATCTAATATGTGTGACAAGAAATGCATAAGATGCATGCTTGAGACTATTGTGACATTTCAGCTTTATGATGAGATAGCCCTTCACAGCTTCACCATGATATTGAAGACTTACTTTTCATAACAAGTGTGCATCTGTCTATAGCTGTCAGCATGTTTTCATCATGGACAGCTGCAAGCCGCAAGAAGGTATCCAGGTAGCTCTTCCACAGCCCATGGATGTAGCCAAACATTTCAATTGTCAGCTGTTGAGTCACATAAACAGATCAGAAAACATGTTTCTACAAGTATCACTGGTGACACACGTACATCAGCACTGGAAGAATCAAAATGAATCTTTCAAAGCCAGTTTTGATAAAAAGTTAACACTGCATGTAGAAAGTTCAGTTAAGTTCTGGAATAAAGTCAACAGATTCTCAGCAATATCATACACGCATTAACCATATTCTCAACAGCATTTTCATCAACTCTACTGACCAACCAATTGACCAATCAAATACCTGACCAACGAACTCACTGACCTACTGACCAAAAGACCAACCAACCCATCCATCCATTCACCTGATCATTAAACTAACCAACCACCCAACCAACCAAACATCCATCCAACAAGCCAATCAACTGCATACTGACCCATCCGCACAACATCCATTCATCCTCCTGAACGACCAACTGACCAACCAATCCTACAACCACACACTAAGACATTTCAGATCACGCTTAGAGAATGGCAGAATAACTCTCCACATTCAGACTCATCACCCCCATCCCTGCTCACTCTACTATGGAAGAGAAGAGAGCACTTCACCTCCTCAAAGAGCCTGCGGTCTGAGGCCAGGCACTTGGAGGCCAGGGTCTTGGTGACGTGGTGGGTGATGAGCAGCGAGCGCTCCTGTATGAGCAGGTCATCATAGCGCATCACATTCAGCAGTGTGGGCAGCAGCGCCTCCCACTGCCGAGGGCAGTCTGTCCTGGCCACCTTGCCCGCCAGCACCGCCAGCTGCTTGGCAACCTGTGGCACAGAAGGCACGTACCCAAGTATGGCTCAGGAGTGAAATGGGAACCCTTGAGGGGTGTTGTGGCCTGACAGGGGGAGAGGGCAAGGCACAGAACAAACTATCCGAATTATAATGGGTACTCATAATGGTGGCAGAGCAACGATGGCACAACACTACATATAGAAGAAGAGGAACTTTTCATGAAGAGACAGAGCAGAAGTGCTGGCCCAGATGAAAGGAATAATGGAAAGGAAAAGATAAAGTGTGGTAGCACAGAAGAAGTGAAGGAATAACGTGAGATAAATGGAACGAAAAAAAGAGCGAGCAATGGCTAGAGTACTCTCATGGAGGAAACAGGAATGGAAGCTGAGCTCTGAGTCTGGCAGAGACAAAGCAAAGAGAATGCCAGGGGGGACACGAATGGATGCTGAGCTATCACATCCTTGCAAAAAACAAAGCAAAGAGAATGCCAGAAGAGACACGAATGGATGCCTAGCTCTACGTTTAGTAAGAAACATAACTGAGACAAAGCCAGGGAGAGACAGGAATGGATGCCTAGGACTACGTCTAGGAAGAAACATAACTGAGATAAAGCCAGGGAGAGACACGAATGGATGCCTAGGACTACGTCTAGTAAGAAACATAATTGAGATAAAGCCAGGGAGAGACAGGAATGGATGCCTAGCTCTACGTCTAGTAAGAAACATAACTGAGACAAAGCCAGGGAGAGACAGGAATGGATGCCTAGCTCTACGTCTAGGAAGAAACATAACTGAGATAAAGCCAGGGAGAGACAGGAATGGATGCCTAGCTCTACGTCTAGTAAGAAACATAACTGAGACAAAGCCAGGGAGAGACAGGAATGGATGCCTAGCTCTACGTCTAGTAAGAAACATAACTGAGACAAAGCCAGGGTGAGACAGGAATGGATGCCTAGTTCTACGTAGCTCTACGTCTAGTAAGAAACATAACTGAGATAAAGCCAGGGAGAGACAGGAATGGATGCCTAGTTCTACGTCTAGTAAGAAACATAACTGAGACAAAGCCAGGGAGAGACAGGAATGGATGCCTAGCTCTACGTCTAGTAAGAAACATAACTGAGACAAAGCCAGGGAGAGACAGGAATGGATGCCTAGTTCTACGTCTAGTAAGAAACATAACTGAGACAAAGCCAGGGAGAGACAGGAATGGATGCCTAGTTCTACGTCTAGTAAGAAACATAACTGAGACAAAGCCAGGGAGAGACACGAATGGATGCCTAGTTCTACGTAGCTCTACGTCTAGTAAGAAACATAACTGAGATAAAGCCAGGGAGAGACAGGAATGGATGCCTAGCTCTACGTCTAGTAAGAAACATAACTGAGACAAAGCCAGGGAGAGACAGGAATGGATGCCATACCGCCAGGTGTGGTTCCTTGAAGCAGGCCATGGAGACAAGCTGCTTCTTAATGTTCTCCTTTTCCTCCTCACTCAGAGCACTGACAACAGAACAGCGCAAATTCAGTACAGAGCTCTGACAACAGAACAGCGCAAATTCAGTACAGAGCACTGACAACAGAACAGCGCAAATTCAGTACAGAGCACTGACAACAGAACAGCGCAAATTCAGTACAGAGCACTGACAACAGAACAGCGCAAATTCAGTACAACGTGCTTCACACATGACAGCGCAAATTCAGTACAGAGCACTGACAACAGAACAGCGCAAATTCAGTACAAAGTGCTTCACACATGACAGCTGCTAAGACAGCACTGACAACAGAACAGCGCAAATTCAGTACAACGTGCTTCACACATGACAGCGCAAATTCAGTACAGAGCACTGACAACAGAACAGCGCAAATTCAGTACAAAGTGCTTCACACATGACAGCGCAAATTCAGTACAGAGCACTGACAACAGAACAGCGCAAATTCAGTACAACGTGCTTCACACATGACAGCTGCTAAGACATACCCCCTCCACAGCTGGAAATAGATTATCATTCATTGCGTAATTCTAAATAAATTATCCCCTATATTCGAATATATACATATATATATATGACAGATACTTTTAAACAAAAATCATGTCTAAAAGAGAAAGCCCACCAAATAATAGTTAGCATCTCCGGTGAAACATTGTGCGAACATGACAGCATGACCGTGTGACCGTACTGTCAGTCACTGGGTGGTGAAACACAGCCTAGCACAATGAGCAAGACAGATGGAGAAGGATAGGATAGGAGATATGTGGTGAGTTACTAAACCCTTCAGTGTGCTCCTGAGGAAGGCATATAGCCGAAGATTTGAAGCTAAGTAAAAGCTTGTTTGTTTGCTCGTTCATTTGATCCTAATATATATGTGCACGTCCACGATATTGCCTAACACTAGGTGGGACATACCTGTGTTTGGTTTCTTTGTAACCAGCGAGATGATCACATGCGTATATCATTATAAAAGGTATTATTTTGATATCTAGCATGAGGGAACATCAAATTAGTTCTATGAAAACAAACATGATGTGATTCTGACCAAATCAATCGATGTGATAAGCTCCTCCGCGACGATTGAGTTTTGTAAGAAACACCAGAAACCAAAACCAGAATGGCGTTGATAAAAACTAGTCATAAAGTATTTATTCATGACCCATGAACGAAACTATTGAATTGTATTAATAAAAAAACTAATGTAGAATGCCTTACTTAACCCAAATTGGATGAAGATGGTCGATCGAACGGATCAAACGAACTGAAAGCTTCGCACATGTGTAGCAAATTTTCGTACGTAACAGAAGGAAATGAAGGAAACGAAGCCTTCTCATTGGTCAAAAATCGCGTGTACTATGACGTATCCTTCTATAAACGTGTTCATTGACTGCGGGATGACAAAAGCTTCCTTCGTATCCGTTTCGAGTGCGGAACAATATAGCAACACGTTTGGTACACGCATACCTTTCGTAAGTAACGCAGGGAAACAACCGACGCTGACCATCAAAATAGTCCCAAGAAATTGGTTAATACCAAAAGAAGAATAAAACTATGCAGTTGTATGAGTAAACTAATGAAAGGAAAAGTAATTTGAACCTTCTCTTCAACACATTTATGTACACATGTTTGGCTTCGATTTTTTTCCTCTGAGCAAGGGTGGTAGAAACGAGAGTAACGTACGCATAGGTCTTTTTTATTTCGGTAGAACTACCTCTGTTTTTATTTTGTGGCGACTTTCCACTGAAATATGACTAAATTAACAATTGAACTTGAATTATTTCACACAATCTATACTTTGTAAGGTGAATTTGCACAAGATAACAAGCATTCAAAAGTGGCGTCGCAAAATGTCCCGTTTTTCGGCGCCATTTTTCCGCTTCGTACGAGTTTAATTATTTTTTTGTGAATCTCTGCAAAGCAAAACTATAAAAACTATTGGTCATAGCATTACAAAAACATTTAAAGAACCCATATAAATTTGAAATATATGCATGCTGACTGTGTTAGATAGTTTTATTCAAGTGTCTTTACCCAGACCCCCAGTTTTTGATAGTGTTAGGCAATATCTTGGACGTGCACATATATATATGTGCACGTCCACGATATTGCCTAACACTATCAAAAACTGGGGGTCTGGGTAAAGACACTTGAATAAAACTATCTAACACAGTCAGCATGCATATATTTCAAATTTATATGGGTTCTTTAAATGTTTTTGTAATGCTATGACCAATAGTTTTTATAGTTTTGCTTTGCAGAGATTCACAAAAAAATAATTAAACTCGTACGAAGCGGAAAAATGGCGCCGAAAAACGGGACATTTTGCGACGCCACTTTTGAATGCTTGTTATCTTGTGCAAATTCACCTTACAAAGTATAGATTGTGTGAAATAATTCAAGTTCAATTGTTAATTTAGTCATATTTCAGTGGAAAGTCGCCACAAAATAAAAACAGAGGTAGTTCTACCGAAATAAAAAAGACCTATGCGTACGTTACTCTCGTTTCTACCACCCTTGCTCAGAGGAAAAAAATCGAAGCCAAACATGTGTACATAAATGTGTTGAAGAGAAGGTTCAAATTACTTTTCCTTTCATTAGTTTACTCATACAACTGCATAGTTTTATTATTCTTTTGGTATTAACCAATTTCTTGGGACTATTTTGATGGTCAGCGTCGGTTGTTTCCCTGCGTTACTTACGAAAGGTATGCGTGTACCAAACGTGTTGCTATATTGTTCCGCACTCGAAACGGATACGAAGGAAGCTTTTGTCATCCCGCAGTCAATGAACACGTTTATAGAAGGATACGTCATAGTACACGCGATTTTTGACCAATGAGAAGGCTTCGTTTCCTTCATTTCCTTCTGTTACGTACGAAAATTTGCTACACATGTGCGAAGCTTTCAGTTCGTTTGATCCGTTCGATCGACCATCTTCATCCAATTTGGGTTAAGTAAGGCATTCTACATTAGTTTTTTATTAATACAATTCAAT
Organism: Theodoxus fluviatilis; assembly: GCA_034096865.1. Lineage (NCBI taxonomy): Eukaryota > Metazoa > Mollusca > Gastropoda > Cycloneritida > Neritidae > Theodoxus > Theodoxus fluviatilis. Next base: position 30,402 of record JAWQFJ010000811.1, on the reverse strand, counting down.
AGTTTCGTTCATGGGTCATGAATAAATACTTTATGACTAGTTTTTATCAACGCCATTCTGGTTTTGGTTTCTGGTGTTTCTTACGAAACTCAATCGTCGCGGAGGAGCTTATCACATCGATTGATTTGGTCAGAATCACATCATGTTTGTTTTCATAGAACTAATTTGATGTTCCCTCATGCTAGATATCAAAATAATACCTTTTATAATGATATACGCATGTGATCGTCTCGCTGGTTACAAAGAAACCAAACACAGGTATGTCCCACCTAGTGTTAGGCAATATCGTGGACGTTCCCTGGAACCATTCGGCGCTAGCACTGGAAATAGGTACAAGGGGTGTGGATTGTCGATTTTGAGTTTTTGGTTGTTTCTGGTTCAGTAATCCTTTATCTACAATGTCAGCGAGTTTCATTTACCAAATCTGTCTCTAAATACGTTTAAATACTTAATTTATGCAAGAGGGGTTTCAAAATAAATACTTCATTAAATATTCATAATTTAAAATGCTTGTATCTCAAAAACTACTCAACCGATTTCAATAATTTTTTCACCATTTCGCAGCTTTTTGGATCCTTTTTGTAAGACCTGATATCACTCTATGCATTCAAAACCTTCAATCTGATTGGTTCGCTTAACTATGGACCATATGGGAGAGGGAAGGAACCAGCCAATCGGAGCGCAGCTTAGAGTGAGCCTCGAGGTGTTAGCGCTTCTGCCTTCAACGCGCCACGCTTCCGTGCCTATCGTGATTTCGACTCACTACTGCTGATTTTTCGACGGAAAACAAGCATACATGAAGGTATGTTCCCGTAAACTTGTAAATTTATAGTGTATTACTGATTTCTTGTGTCAGATTGATGTAAATCAACAGATCGAGATCACTTTCAGCGGCCACGGAGCCGATCTCAACCCACAAGTTGAATTTCGTTTACATTAATTTTGCCGAAGATGAATGTGCAGACTTGAGAGAATATTCAGCTCTCTGCTGTACATCTCGCATGGCTTGCTTGAGAAATCTTTGTATTAAATGAACAGTAATGATGAAATGACTTCAAATAGTTGGACTGGCTCTGAAACTACATATTGTATGTGATTGTTTTCAGGTCGAGGCCGCATCAACATTGCTTGTAAATAGTTTTGTATGTTTCTTTGAATAAAATACTTTGGAATCTAATAGCATCATCAGTTCCCATTGTGGCGTATAAATAGTTTAACAATCACTGTGCACCCCCACCCCCACCCCACACTTTACTACACAAACATTTTAGTGTAATTTTTGTGTTTCTTGGACCTGTGCACATTAGCACTGATTTTAAAATTATTATGAATAGGTTTTTGATCAGTAAGCCATTGTGACAATTTATCCGTGAACGTACATTTTCGTGTATTTTCTGAAACAATGTTGACAATAAACTACTTTATGTTTCAAACAGAAAATTTGTGTGTTAGTTTTTTATGTTATGTTGTATGACTGTGCCAAATTTCAAAGAAATGCATGCATGGTTGCTAAGGAAACTGTTGTGCTGAAGTTTCAAAACTTTTATTTCAATTTTTCTCAGAAACACATTTCCGAGGGTAAGTATATTTAAATACCTGTAACTCGGAGACTAATTGTCCGATTTTCAAACGGTTTTCACCATTGTGATTGCCATTTAAAATACTTTCAGACAGAGTAAAAAAACTGAAAATGGCCCAGGGGGACAAAGCGACTCATTCCGTGGTGGAGGGTCACATTATTATGAACCATCAGTGCAACCGAAGATGTAAATTACTATTGGGTGAATGATCCGTAACAACTGAATCTGCTGTTTTCTTAATGTTGTATGATAAAACTGTGTGATAATGAAGGGTCCCCGTCGGCCGAAATAAAAAGCTAATCAAATCAAATCAATCTCTCCTCGGTCTCTCTCCTCTCTCTCTTTCAATCTCTCATCGAGGGGTTCCACACAGGCCTCAATTGTAATGTCACCATTGCTCATTCAGCTTTGTCATATCAATGATCGTATTCATTGAGTAATATCAAATGAAAGTGTCAAATGCATCTATGTTTTTGCTAGATGACATCCATTATCAGCGTAACGATAGAAGCATAATTTCCATTCCAATGCGCCCTGAACGTTACCTTGATGATTTTACAAAAAATGGTGTTCATCAAATAGAGATGGTTTATAAACCCCCTCGACAACCAAACGCATGATCCTAAATCTACAAGGACAAAAAGCGTCACAATGACAGACTCCTTAACCTCAACCTTATGATAGAAAATGATAATCATTGTAGCAGTTCTCATAAAAGAGTGCTATTCTCATACTTTTTTACGTAACAACTACTGGGAACAACATTTCATCTCTTATGCAAAACTATTGATAAGACATTTTCATGCTCTCTAACTGAGCATTTTGTCACACCGATGCTGAGCTAACGTTTTTCACGCCACATAATTCTCCATGTTAATTTTGCATCTGTTTTATGGGATGGCTACATGGCAGTTCACTTAACAATGATTAAATCACTGTTCAGACGAGCTTTGCAATCTTTATTCCGTACTCACATTGTCTACGTATGAAAAGATCCAGAAAATCTTGCTACTTACCCTTCAAAAAACCCTCGTCCTCATAAAAACCGCTGGCGCTGACCTCCATATTTTGCATTTAAAAAAAGATTGAGTTCGAACCCGCACCTCTCGAGAAAAGAGGTTGAAAACACCAACAGTCTGTTATTTCCCGCGTTTCTCAGGCTTAAGATGGACAAACCTGCTGCGGTCTTGATACAGGTGGTAGCTGTCCTGTCGAGAGTCTTAATTCTGATCTTCACATCTTGCCAGGCTACGGGGTTTGTTCTCTTGTATCCATCTTCTGCTCCCAGCTTTGCCATTTCGTCCGCCTCTTCATTTCCTTGTAACAGCCGCATTTGTTAGGGGATCCACTGAGTACTGTCCTCAGGCTATTGATGTTATCAGAGCCTGTTCCATCTGAGGCTTTTTGTTACTTGCATCGCTTGCAGCATTTTTTTTTTTTTTTTTTTTTTTTTTGTGGACGAGCTCGGTCAGAAGAAACCTGGTTGTCATGGTTGAATAGTCGCTGATGGTATTTTGCTGCGATGGATCAGTGCTTGCAGCTCTAAAGCTCTATAGTTTTGATGCATGTGCCTGTTGGTATAGCCTCTTCTTGCCCTCACCACTGGGGTACTGGATGTACAACCAAATCTCCTCCTTTCTTACGGCTCTGTGGCTGACCCGTCTGTTTAGACCCGTATACATCTTCCTGGGTGTACCTTTCTCCAAGCTTATGATACGTAGGTGATAATTTAGCGACTATGGTGAAGAACGGAACTGAAAGTGAGTGCGCATTAGTTTTGTAAGTGTGTTTGTTGTTTGTTTATGTTTGTACTTTTGTTTGTGTGTAAAGTGTGTTTTGCTTACGTGTGTGTTTGGGGGATAGAGACATAGGGGGGTTGGGGTGTTGGACAGATATACAGACAGTCTAGAGAGAAGATAGAGAGAGAGGAGAGAGAGAGAGAGAGTATAGAGAGAGAGCGCTACAAAATTGTTCTTTTTACAGTAGTGTTATGGAATACAAAATTCATGACAATGAAACCGGATGGTTTGGGGTAACATTCACCCGCCATGTCACTCTTCGTGTTAGTAAAAGGCAAATAACGAAAAAACCGATACGACTTGCCATTTTAACTCTTACCTCTCTATTGATTTTCGTTAACATTTGCCTTACATATCCTGCAAAACCTGATTGTCCGAAATTCTCCACCCATCCAAACATTACCTTTGTTTACAGTGCAACAATTGTACAGATGAGTAGGACATTCGCGAAGAAGTTCATTTCTCCACTAATAAAAGTGCTGCCGTCTTTGCTGTGAGCTTTTGCGTGCACGAAAAATGGATGTAATACGGAGGCCTGTAAAATTACCCCCCTTTGGACCAGTGTTAGGCGCGTGTTATGTCGTTGACGAGGATTGAGGGAAAGTCTTGGAACTGAATTAAGAAGAGAAAGAGAATACGACCGTATGTTACTCCTTGATATAAGCGACTGTATAAAGACATGTTTGAAATTAAAATGCATGTGAATTATCATTACACAAACAACACACCACACACACAAACAAACACACACACACACCACGACACACAGACACACACGCACACTCACAACCAAAAACACACACACACACACATACACCACACAAACCACACCACACTACACCCGCACGCTCACACACAAGCGC
>JAWQFJ010000811.1:20000-26138 GCA_034096865.1 Theodoxus fluviatilis | reverse complement strand
TAGGATTTACTTTTTGTGTGTGTAAAAAAGAGCTTGAAAATGAGCCTTTTGGAATGTGTAACACTTTCTCTCAATCTCTGTTTCCCAAAACTCAATATTCCTAACACAAATGCAAATAACTCAACAACTATCAATTTTAGTGAGAAAAAAATTATTTGCTAGCAACATTGTTCAATACTGAATAAGTCACAGCAAGTTTGAAGTCAGCATGTGTTGAAGTTTGAGTTTGTGAGGCAAAGTTTCACTGATGGGTATTGAAATTGACCCTCTGCTCACCTCTGTACTTTTGACCACATGACAGCTGCCAAGACAGCACTGACAACAGAACAGCGCAAATTCAGTACAACGTGCTTCACACATGACAGCTGCTAAGACATCTCACTCAGAGCACTGACAACAGAACAGCGCAATTCAGTACAACGTGCTTCACACATGACAGCTGCTAAGACAGCACTGACAACAGAACAGCGCAAATTCAGTACAACGTGCTTCACACATGACAGCTGCTAAGACAGCACTGACAACAGAACAGCGCAAATTCAGTACAACGTGCTTCACACATGACAGCTGCTAAGACAGCACTGACAACAGAACAGCGCAAATTCAGTACAACGTGCTTCACACATGACAGCTGCCAAGACAGCACTGACAACAGAACAGCGCAAATTCAGTACAACGTGCTTCACACATGACAGCTGCCAAGACAGCACTGACAACAGAACAGCGCAAATTCAGTACAACGTGCTTCACACATGACAGCTGCCAAGACAGCACTGACAACAGAACAGCGCAAATTCAGTACAAAGTGCTTCACACATGACAGCTGCCAAGACAGCACTGACAACAGAACAGCGCAAATTCAGTACAACGTGCTTCACACATGACAGCTGCCAAGACAGCACTGACAACAGAACAGCGCAAATTCAGTACAACGTGCTTCACACATGACAGCTGCCAAGACAGCACTGACAACAGAACAGCGCAAATTCAGTACAACGTGCTTCACACATGACAGCTGCCAAGACAGCACTGACAACAGAACAGCGCAAATTCAGTACAAAGTGCTTCACACATGACAGCTGCCAAGACAGCACTGACAACAGAACAGCGCAAATTCAGTACAACGTGCTTCACACATGACAGCTGCTAAGACAGCACTGACAACAGAACAGCGCAAATTCAGTACAACGTGCTTCACACATGACAGCTGCCAAGACAGCACTGACAACAGAACAGCGCAAATTCAGTACAACGTGCTTCACACATGACAGCTGCCAAGACAGCACTGACAACAGAACAGCGCAAATTCAGTACAACGTGCTTCACACATGACAGCTGCTAAGACAGCACTGACAACAGAACAGCGCAAATTCAGTACAAAGTGCTTCACACATGACAGCTGCCAAGACAGCACTGACAACAGAACAGCGCAAATTCAGTACAACGTGCTTCACACATGACAGCTGCCAAGACAGCACTGACAACAGAACAGCGCAAATTCAGTACAACGTGCTTCACACATGACAGCTGCCAAGACAGCACTGACAACAGAACAGCGCAAATTCAGTACAACGTGCTTCACACATGACAGCTGCCAAGACAGCACTGACAACAGAACAGCGCAAATTCAGTACAACGTGCTTCACACATGACAGCTGCTAAGACATACCCCCTTCCACAGCTGGAACTAGATTCTCATTCGATGCGTAATTCAAATAAATTCTCTCTAATATATAGAATAGTATATATATATAATGACACGATGTTTTTAGACCAAAAATCATGTCCCTAAACAGAGGAGAAGCCCAACCAAGATAATACGTTAGCATCTACCGGTTAGAACATTGTGCGAACATGACAGCATGACCGTATGATCGTACTGTCAGTCAATGGGTGGTTGAAACACAGCCCTAGCACAATGAGCAAGGCCAGATGGGTGTGAAGGATAGGATAGGAGCTATTGTGGTGCAGTTACATAACCCTTCAGCCGTGCTTCCTGGAAGGTAAAGGGAATATAGCCGAACGATTTGAAGCTACGTTAAAAGCTTGGTTCGTTTGCTCGTACCATTTGATCCTATATAAATATATATATTATATATATATATATATTAGATATATATATATATACTGTGCCACCGTCCACGATGTTGGCAAAAATGGCGGAAATGCTGGTTGCCCTCACAAAATTATGATTCCTAAAGTCTTAAAAGCTCCAGATGGGCATGATTTGTGATGATATAGCTTCATTAAATGTTTTTCTTCTAGTCTGCGTGTTTATATGTTTCATTTCGGTACCATGAGGTTCACAAAAACGAAATAACGGCACTGCTTGTGAACAAAATGACGCCGGCAAGCGTGACATTCGCCGAGTGCAGATTTAGTTTGCTCGAGTTCTTCTTTGAGATGCATTCAAAAGGTGAATCTTTGGTGAAAATATGCATTTCCAACACCATATTTATTACTCATGCTATTAAAAACTGGGTTTCTAGAAGAAAAGTAACAGTATTGGCCACTCGAAAAAGAGCAATATGTACGTTACTATGGTTTCCCTCGAACCATGGGAGAAAAAAAAAATTTGAACAACACCGAGTGGTAAAATTGCCGAGAACCAAGGTCATGATTGTGTTTCATTCATTTTACAATCAAAAGAAATAAACAAGATAATGAACGCACATAGATAATACACTGTTATAGCGCATATCTCTGAAGTCGGTTTCGATCGTTTCACCGGTAACTTACATTTTCTACACGTGTAGCAAAAATGTCGCACGATAATTTCCGCCTTCAACCACTCAGGCAACCTTGCCCTTGTATTTCGGGCTTGTTTACACCGTTTCTGGTCGTCTCCTGACCTTTACACGCTATTTTTGACCAATGAAACGGCTTCGTTTCTGCTTGCTGCAGAAGTAACTTAACGTCAAGCGAGCGCACGTGGGTTTTTTCTATCAGCTTGAATCTTATGAAACGATGTCCATCCGACTCATAATCTGCTAAATAACAATTTCTAGAATAGTTGAAATAATGCTCAAAGGACTAGTGTTGTGAAATAATGCCTCTTTTATTGATAATTCACTCAAATCGTGACCACAAGCATTTGGCTTCCTTGGTAACTTACACACGCTCAATCGTTCATGCTTCTGTCATCATAGCGACCGAGGCATGTTTTTTTCAATAAAAAGTGAAATGGTGCAGCTCTTGTGTGTGGATTATTTTGTTTTTTTGTTTGGTCTTATCCTGTTTGTTATGTATTGTGTGTAATCAATGCTTATACAAGTTATAGTCCCATAAAGCTGAGTTTAAGTGGCCAACAATGACCATCTTTGGTGTGGTTTCTCGTCACTTACGTCATATCTAGCTGCTGCTTGAAATGTACACATGTGTATTTATAGTGCTAATACATCAAGGTTATATGATCTGAATCACTTTATTCATATATTTATTCAAACTTTCGAAAAATTTGCTATAATTTTTGAACAGTAAAGATTCAAAGGTGCTTGTTTAGCGTAAGTTACGGTTTCCATGTAAACACAATTTTTATGTCATAATAAATACACAACAAACTTAGATTTTTTTTCATCAAATGACACATCTGGGTCATTTGCAAACACTCAAGGTGGAAATAAAGTGCAACTGTCACAAATAAAGACAATAGAGTCAAAAGATGGAAACCATGTAACTTACATCATGGCCGTCGGTGCACATTTTATTGTGATCATTGTGGAAAATCCTTACAAGTTTTTCTGTCTTAAATCACATGATAAGATAAAGTAAGGATATAACTAAACTATATTGAAAAATTATGTACTTGGGTGGATATTTAATTTTCCACCTGCATGTCACACATCTATTCGCCAATATCATGGACGTGCTCATATATGGGTGCGTCTCAGAAACTGGGCTTTTTGTGTGTGCCATAATTAAATTAGCTGTCATTTAAAACATACTGAGTTTCTAGTAATTATATTGGTATGACTGTGAAGTAAAATGATTGAAGAAATAGTACAGACAAAACTGAGTTTTTGCAGGATTATTGTGTTTGTTGTTTTGAGAAAAGAAATGAATAAATGCATGAAAAATTGAGGTCTGATCTGTGACATGAACCATCACCTCGTTTTAAAACTCATTTCAAAAATCGTTTAATAAATCCTGAAAAGGCTATTATTGTTTTTGTGTTTATTTTAGGTGTACTTTACATGTTAGAATATTATTTTGTCCACAGAAGAAAAAAGAAAAAGAAATAAATCGCTTGAAAGTTTGCAATCACTTTCGTAACAAAGTTTTCCACTTGCGTTTGTCAGTAACATGTCCTAAATTTGACCGTTGTAAATTGCCTACGTATACGAAACGACCTTGACATAAAACTGCATAGAATATCACTACGCCAAACGTTCTTTTCAAACGTTATTATCTCAAAATTACATTTGCAAACTAGTTCTCAGTTGCCTAATGTGACCTGTTTCTTCCAAATTCAGTTACGATGGTGATCGATTTTGCACAGAATTTTCAGAGTTTTGAATAAAGTTTAGAACTATTTTGCGCGTAGTGTCTTCATCGGAGTTGCGGATGACCACGCATGCGTAGTAACAGAGAAAATAGTTACGTTTCCTGTTGTACAGTCAAGTTTTCACACGTGGTTCCGTCGTCTGTGTTTTCGTTACGAAAGTGATCATCATCCCAGGTTCTTGAGAAAAGGTGAGTTTTTGCAGCTATAATATTCTATTTAATGAAACATTATGCTAAAATGTGTTAATAGTAGTTTGCTCTATCGCTTTCAATTCATTTTGTGTTCCAATTAGCGTTCTCTTTGTTCACAAAGTAGATTTGATCGCCAGCGTGTGTGTAATTTTCTCGACAGGTTTGGAAAAGGTTCGCCGGTTGGGTCTCATTTTCTACAGATAACTACTAAAATGTTGACATATTTTTAGTTTGATTCATATTATATTATTGTATGTTTAATCTGTGGTCGGTTTGTACGGTATAATATTCATGTTTTGTGAGGAATTGACGAAAACGATTTATTTCTCACCATCGTAACAAGGAAATGGCATCACCTCTCAAATCATGTTTCCGAATTACGATGGTGATCACGAATCGAAATAACATTAAATTTATTTGGCACTTTCCAGATTGTATTGTTCACGCAATTGTGTTCCTGGTATATAACTTTGGTGACGACCCAGAAAATCTATTTTGTTGTGTGCTGACATAAGAATCTTTTGATCTTGGTCACCTTCGTCATTCGGAGACATCGTTTGTGCTTCTTTGTTACGACGGTGTTCAAAACCGTTTAATTTGGGTCAACTACAGAAATAACAAATGCTTCTTTGGAATAAAACTTACATTAATAAAAGAAAACAATCTTTAGGAATGTTAGTTTAAAAGTCAACTGATGTTTAGGGTTTACAATGTCAGTCATCGCTTTCGACTTCGTCACAAGGAAGCTTGTTTTTGTTGTTCTTTGTTACATCAGTGATGGATGACAATTAAATATTGTGTGGGTATAGATAACATTTTGGTTGAGGCAGGTTTAATAAAAGTGATGTTTATGCATAATTGTCTTTGAATTTAAAGTGATTTAAAAATCTCATACTTTTTAAATGGCACTGTCATCACTTTTGTAACAAGGAGGCCTACTGATTCATTTGACTGGGAATTAGTTTATTAAAAAAATACATTTTCATATTCAATATATCATGGGCATTACTCTAACAGGATGTTATTGATTGGTAATGAAAATAAAACTATTTGCTGAACTTTTTATTGACAAATGTTTACTTTTATTATTAGTTTGTGACATATTAATTATTACTTAGTCTCACTGATGCATGGTTGCATGTTTCAAGCTGACAGACAAGGTTTTAAATAAGATTTAAATTGCTACGTGTTTGTTTTTTCCAGAAATGTGCGGTGTGGCAGCTGGGTGTCTGTGGAGTTTCCCTGTGGGGAAAAAATTGTTTCATACAAAGGAACAGTAAGTGTAAAGTTTTCCTCAATTATTTGTAAAAGTTGGATGTTCAAAAGGAATGGTAAATGTGAAATGAATAATTACTTCTTTTTTTTCTTCTTCTCTCCAGTGAATGTAAATGCATCAAAATCTTAACAGGCATAAAAAATCTATGTTTTTAAAACAGTGCACAT
>JAWQFJ010000811.1:0-7500 GCA_034096865.1 Theodoxus fluviatilis | reverse complement strand
ATGGGGATTGGGGAAAGGATGGATGGAGTTCTATGGCCTATCTGCAGGGGGGTTCAAATCCACTTGTCCACTCACCTCAGGTGAGCATAATTTCACTAGGGTTAGATAAACTGCAGAATAGCTCACCCGAACGGCTAATTAAAATAATTTTAAAAAACTAAAAGCACTTCAGAGCTGTTTTCAACTGTCATGCTTATTTACTCATCTTCATGACTTCATTGCAATAGTCATATGCAAGGCCATTGTTAATCATTAATGAAAATTAACAGAGACAGAGTAAGACAAAATCAAGTCATTATGTCCCTAGTTATTTATTGCCATTTATGAATCATGCAGGGAGATGTGATGGGTGTATTCTTATACCCCCGACCCACAGGGAGAGGGAGAGGAGGTTGGGAGATAACATGCCTTTAATGCCAAACCTGCCCTGTAGCAAAAAAAGTAATTATAAGGATCAGATCTTGCCACAATATATATCAGATGTAAGTGTTATTGCAAGACAGTGGGAGGGGGGAGGAAACAAACAAAAAACATGGTCCAAACTTAGCTGATAAAGACAAGAGACAGTCTGAAGTTGAATATTTAGAAATTGGAAACAACTCAAATGAGGCCACAAGAAAAAGCTGTGGTTACGATACCATGGCCACACACAAAAAAGGGTCGGTAGGTTGGCCTGAACTTATAGAATCATTTGATAGAAGAGGCCAGGATGAACATATATCAACATTTCTCTTTCGCTGAAAAAAAAATTCCCAGAGTGCTCATAAGGCAAGGAAGATTGGACAGCACACAATTTGTTGATTACCATTGGAATTTTCACCTTTTTTCTCTGTTTTTACATGAATTTAAAAAAAAGTTTAAGGTTGGCAAAGAAAAAATAGAGTTGGTCGGGTTACTGTAACCACAACTATTTTTCTTTAACCTTACGCACGGAGCACGGCACTTTATTTCAACAACATCTACAGGAGCCCCATGGCACTTTATGCAGCCACTGTGTGAAGGACCCTCAAAAGCTACAGAGGAAGAACTTACTGGTTTTGAGAGCTGCAACGCAGGCCAGTAAAGATGCATCCTGGATATTGCCATCAAAGTTGAGGCAGACTACATCACAGTGTAACACCCACACCACCTACAATTTAAAATCAATATCATTCTCAAAACAGCATATTTTTTATCAATTAAATCACACAATTATAAGTACATGCTACAAGGATTGATTAAATAACCTTTCTTTGAGCACAAGGATACAGATTAAATTAATGTTGCCAACCTGCAAAAAAAAAAATCGTTTGAGCATGGGGCAGTCAAGTATCTGTGGCAAAGATGAGTATTCAAGTGATGTTTTACAAGCAAAGCACAACATACAGTTAATTAAAGCCACCTGATATCCTCTCACCAGCTGGAAACGCTGGCTGCTGGGCTTTTGAACCCTGCCCCAGTAGCTCCGCCTGAGTTGACCCCCAAGCCACCGAACAGGCTTCCAGGGAACTTGAGGACAGTCAAATCATACAGCTGAACTTACAGACCTCGAATGAAACATGTACACAGACATGAAGCGTAAGTGTCCAGTACTGTTGTGACTTGCAGGAAATAGTGCACTCACCTTGCCAGGAACAACACAGAGGTCCTCCAGATGGAGACACTGGGAACTAAAATTTGGAAAAATTATAGTCAGTGTCAGTCTACACATACATGAGTTAAGCCTCTGCAGAATACAAGCAGCACACATTCTGTACAAGCTAGGCTGTCATCAGAGCCTTATTCAACCTCTTCAAAACCTGATTATATTATAAATTACATCATGAAAAAGAGAGGGGATGGGTGAAAACTAAATAAATAAATGGATACTTAGAAAAGAAAGTTTGGAAGATATTACTTTATTTGTGTATATATATTGTATAGAAGGAAAGAGAGACAATGAAGCAAAGGCAATATTAGTTTATTCACATACAATAACAGAAGCAATAAACAGTCCTTCAATATGAATACACAGATGGAAAGACACACACACACACACGCACACACACACACACACACACACACACACACACACACACACACACACACACACACACACACAAACATACCTACACAAACATACACACACACATTTATACACACCGCATGCAGGTACAAAGGCTAATCTTATGGAGGGAGAGAGGTGGTGACATAAAAAGCAGAGGCCACAACACTGCCAGGGAGGGGGAGGGAGGACACACCTGGTCATGGCCTGCAGCAGGAACTGGCTGGACACCTGGGCTTGCTCACTGGGGGGGCCGGGCCGGAACTGGGAAGAGCACAGGGGAGGCAACTCCACATTGGGAACTGCAATGATACAGCATGGATGAACTAGGGAAGAAAAGGCTTTCAGAGGGTGTGGGAAAGACAGCCCAGCTGGGCGGCCACACTAGTGGACTCGTCCGAGGAAAGGGGTGTTGGAAAGACAGCCCAGCTGGGCGGCCACACTAGTGGACTCGTCCGAGGAAAGGGGTGTGGGAAAGACAGCCCAGCTGGGCGGCCACACTAGTGGACTCGTCCGAGGAAAGGGGTGTGGGAAAGACAGCCCAGCTGGGCGGCCACACTAGTGGACTCGTCCGAGGAAAGGGGTGTGGGAAAGACAGGCCACACTAGTGGACTCATCCAAGGAAAGGGGTGTGGGAAAGACAGGCCACACTAGTGGACTCGTCCGAGGAGAGGGGTGTGGGAAAGACAGCCCAGCTGGGCGGCCACACCAGCTAGTGGGCCAGAGCATCTGATTGGCAAGGGAACTTGGTCATTTATTTCACAGTGGATTTGTTGATTCACACACATGATTAAAAAGAAATATAAATATTCCAATAAAACTCAGTAAAATGCAGCCACTCGCAGTTTGTATCTCTGACCCATGGGAAAAAACCATAACAATGCCATTCTCATTAAGATACTCTTTCATAGTACTAATGCTAGCAAACACGCAACTTCACTATGGCATATGCCAATGCATGCATGCAAGCTGAAATGCATGCATACAAATACACATGCATATTCACATACATATTTCGCAAGTGGCCATCAGCATTTATTTAAGACAAATGAAAGGCAATGGAAAAAATACAAACCAAAAAATCCTGTCTTGGGAGTCTCTGTCTTCGGAGCTGTTAATTCCTGTCAAAAGAACACAAAGGACGAATTCATAACTTCCAATATACACCAACTCATTCTGCGCACGCACATGCGTGCGCGCACATACACACACACACACACACACACACACACACACTTCATAGACAGCAATTTGGTACCTTTCAAATAACATTGGTTGTGTAATTAATGCCTGCCTGACAAGAAATATGCTGTCAACACATGTATGCCTTGCAAGACTTGTGGCATTTAATATCAGCAGACCACAAGATACTTGTATTCATATAAATGCCCCACTTTTTACCATGCCAGGAGCACTCCACACTAAAACAAACTTTTTCCCAAAGGTATCCTCACATAGAAAAATAATAACTGAATTTATCATTCAATGCTTAGGAATACATCACAAAATTAAGCAGGCTGAAAGTAGTCTCTATATCTCGTCAAAATTACTTTTGAATTAAGTGAACCAGCAGCCATTAACCCCAGCGTGCAGATGGGATGGACTGACCACCGCCTTGATCTAAACTCCCCTACCATCAGGCATGACGATGATGCCATGCTGTTGTAATTGTGGTCAATTCACTCTTGTGCATCATGAAGAGAGCAGGAAAATTTGCACATATTAATCACATGACAAATCTGTCTAGACTATGATACATGTTTGAGCATTCTCTGAAAGCACTTTCTTGGTGTGTTCAACTTGTCATTGTGTATTCCATTTTATCAAAAACACTAACCACCACCACACCTGCCCTTTACTCCTCCTTCCCACACCACCTCCCCTCCGCCCTGCTATATGATGCTGGGGTAAGAAGTGGGTCAGGCAATCTTAAAATAACATTTGCAGCGAGGAGCCTGCTTGGTGCCTCACGCCATTCACCCCCCCCACAGAAAGTTAGCTTTCTAAATACTTCTGTTTTTTGTTCAACCTTCCTGTGCTTCTTTGTGCTGAATGAATTAAAATATTTCAGCAGAAAAGAGCAGAAATTCTGCTTTACGATGATATGTGTCATGCATAGACTACGAATTGTGGATTGTATGCAATCCGTCTTCAACGGCCGGCTTCAGCACAGCATAGTTTCACAGCGTGGCTGGCATCTGGCTATTTACTCCAACTCCGAACAAACACGGTCCTGAGCATAGAGTTGATATGACTTATATTTTTCAAGCAACAGACACAGTAACATTCATACACTCAATCTGTCTTACCGGAAAAACGGAAGTTTTTTCCCAACGGCGAGGAGAGAAGTCTGTGCACTCCATGTGATATTGTGCCAGGTAAGTTTCCACTCGGAACGCAAGCGAATTTACATGCTACATCTCTCGTAGTCCACAGAACGACAGCGTGATCGGTCACTCCAAGCAGACGCAGGTCATGTACATGTCTTCTTTTCTACCTCTTAGTGATCCAGACAATCTGACTGACAGTACATTCTTTCAAGGTACTCGAGACAGTGTCGTGTTCTGTAGTTTTCTTCCTCACACCTCTGTCTGGCTTCAACGGTCTGCCCCCTCTTCTCAGAACCTGATAGTGGGAACAGACAGAACAGTTGGACAAAGTTTCATTAATCATGAAGTCTCCTCACAGGGCCTCTGCCTTTGCAATGGCATTCCTAGCTGTGCAGACTTTTCTCTCCGATGGTTGCTTTGACTTTCGTAATTCCAAAAGTCTAATATAACATTTTCTACACATGTAATCAGGGTGCTTAAGAGGGTTGTCTTTTTCAACGTATATCCTGTAGTGGATACTCAGTTCTGCAGCATATTCACGACACAGTTTAGCTGCCCTGTCATCCCTGCAGCGTTTTGCCTTCTGTCCACATACTCTACATAGACTCTGCAGTCTCCGATAGTGTTCCTCCTCGGAATGTTGCCTCACATCGTCTCTCTCCATTATGATGCTTGTAACATGATGCGTTGGGCACACTCGATCATAAGCTGAATCCGCTTTCGAGAAAACGGGAAAACAAACAAATACTGTATACAGCTGCAAAGATGTCAATAAACGTACTCCAGAAGTACCCAACAAATGAACGTTGTGAAAATTCTAGTTTAGTCCAAACGAAGCACAGATATCCAATGGCATGTAGACAGCGCGAGCGTAGTTCAACACAACATGAAGTGTTCAGCTTCAAAATTCACACACAGACATCCAAGGCCGTTTTCAGGGAAAAGAAGAAATCTTCCGTAATATGGAATGCAGCCGCATGTCTTTTAAAAGGTGTACACCAAATACATTCAATAAGAACTTTCGGGAAACTCTAGCAGT
The DNA here is from genome assembly GCA_034096865.1 of Theodoxus fluviatilis. NCBI lineage: Eukaryota > Metazoa > Mollusca > Gastropoda > Cycloneritida > Neritidae > Theodoxus > Theodoxus fluviatilis. The sequence goes on along the minus strand of JAWQFJ010000811.1, from coordinate 2,108 downwards.
GTTAATATACGAGAATGATTCCCAAGCGAAAATACATAGAACAAAGAGGCTGCGAATCAGTTCGAGCGCGTTGCGGGATGCCTACGTGACCAGTGTCCTCCTGTAGATATACATAGTTTCGCTTCAACAACAGCCCGATTCATCGCCTGCTGGACGGCCGTGCCCTCCCTTTTCCCTGCCTGCAACACTCAACACACACACACACACCCTTGTTTTTCTTATGCCATTATGGTAGTTAGACTTTATAATCCGGGGTTGGGGGGGTGGGGGAAGGTGGGGTGGTGGTGTTAGGGGCTTATACCCCCTAGCACACACATGGGTACCCATCAGTTGAGTATGTGTGCCAAGTTTCATTGTGTGGTGTCAAGAGTTTTAGAAGCACACACACACACACAAACATACACATGCACACACACACACACACACATAAACACACATGCACACACACACATATGCATGCAGACATGAACACACACACGTGTACACACACACACACACACACACACACACACACACACGCACACACGCAGATCTCCTTTTAAAGATGCAGAGATTGTTCCTCTCACCGCTTTGATGCCACATATGACTGTGGTATTGCCCAACTTCACCAAGGCCGAGCCCTCAGCTGTGGAAATGCAGCCTGAAATGACAGAAAGGTTCATGAATATGCATGCCCTCTGCTGTCTCATCATAAAAAGCCCTATTCTAAGTATTCGTCAATGACATTAGATAACTTCAAGCCCAGGACATTTGGCACATTATTACAAAACATTGGCACTAAGGTATCTCTTTTATTCAGCTAGACAATTTAGTCAGCATTACACACATGTAATTATGATCAAATGAAGGGAATTTATCCTTATAAACTGAAATGGACTTGTATAGAAAAAAACACATCCTTGCTATTGAATTCTCCTTGCATGATATCACAAGAGACGTGTCCTTTCTCCTATTTTCCACTACTCCAATTCCACAACTCCACATGGAAGAAGTCCTGTATGATGGATGGTTGGATGGTTGAATGGAGGAGATGGGGGGAGAAGGGAGGGAAGAAGGGTGGGATGTCACACAAGCTTACTCATTGGCAGAAATCAATGCAGGTTCAACTTCATTTACCCTTGGAGTGTGGGGATAACCAACAAACAAAAACAAATAACCAACCCCACCCACCCACCCCCAAAAAGCACACTCCCAGTGAACTGACATTGATGGCAGACCAGCTCTGGTGTGCTGTGCTATCATTGGTTGACAGAAATAGGCATTAACCAATAAAAAGTAAGTTTAGTGAAAGTTTAATATACAGAGCTGAAGTCCAGTCACTGAAAATTTCTACTGTAGCACTCTGCCGTCATAACAGTGGATACAAGTAAATTCAAGATGAATCAGAGCACAGACAGATGGGTTGCCAGTAGGGATGGCAGACACTTTGCCAAAAAAAAATTGTTTGGTTATATAGGTTAAATAGCCAAAAAAAATAGGGTAGGTAGGTCGGCAATAACTTTTTTTTTTTTCTAACTTTTTATTTCTCGTGGAAACCAAATTAAACCTACTCGACTTGCGAAAATAACGTGTGCGAACCCGACAGAGGTATTCCCTTTGAACAATTTTTGACTTAAACTCTCTGAAGTCTATGGTAAAGAAAAGCAATTGACTTACCAGCGAAGATATGGCCCCCAGACGGCGGGCTACCCACATCTTTTGCCGTCAGACGTATCACTGGTGCAGCTACGCGCTATTTTTAAAAAACTGTGCGTATGTGTTTTGCGCGGGACCGACAATTTCTAAAAAATGCCTAGCTTTATCGATTTGCAAACAAAGATGGCAATGCAAGTGAGAGTTTCTCCCCTGACCCGGCACTCCGCACGAGCGCCTGACTGATTTTGGAGGTACTTTGCTCTATTGTATTTCGACTTGTGAACTCATTCTCGTTATGGAAACGAATGCGCAGTTCTCACCGAAATCTCATATTCTTTTCTGCTCGCGAGATAGCGTCGCGCTGTGTCACTGCATTTGGATTAGATGTGTGCTTCGTTTGGACTAAACTAGAATTTCCAAACGTTTATTGTTGGGTACTTCTGGAGTCCGTTCTTGACATCTTTGCAGCTGTT
>JAWQFJ010000810.1:53018-100518 GCA_034096865.1 Theodoxus fluviatilis | reverse complement strand
TCTGATACAATATTTGTCAAAATTCTAGGCGGTAAATATCAAGGAATGGGAAGGTCAGGTATAGGGAACAGCCAGAATTATGTCACAAAATTTTCATAAAACAGTCAGCCTAGCATGCTCAATAATAACAACAAAACAAAGCAATTTAATCGGGAGGATTACACATCTTGACCAATTTCAATCACATGATGGTGCCACCTTCACGCAAAAATCCCAAGCATACAGAAAGTTACAGACTTCAAAACGCGGTGGAATCTAAGCACAAAGAGTTGATTTTCTGTCTGTGACACATCTATAAGGATGTAATTTTACAATTAGATTCGGACTAGAAAAAACGAACTAGCACAGTAAATGTCATCATTCATCAGTATGAGCACGAGCTGGAATGTCAAGGTAACAATAACAAATACCTATCATGACTCATTAGAGAGTTTCTTGAACTTTTACCCGGCTGTTATAATTTCGGTTTTCTGCGGAAGTCATGATCTGGGTGGGAAACAGAGGCGAAGCAGTCTGTGCAGTAGATACGGTCGGGGCACACACGACAGACAAAGCTTGGTGATGTGCGAATTGGCTCTGAGCAGCAGTCGCACCACGCACCGGACCACTTCTCTCCTGACATACACTGCAATTCCTTGGTGATGTCCGATGGATTTGCGCTCTCACGGTACATAGAGCCATCAAACGCACACTGAGAGCCTACTTCTACTCTTGTCACTGACTGTTCGCCACATCCTGCCTGTCTGTCAGATCCTGCTGGGCCTGGGTTCTTGCTGGTTTCACACTGTGGTACTCGACTTCGATGAGCAAGGGGCGATATCTCGTCATCATCTCTGTGCATCATCTGGCTCACATCCAGCACAGTAGGGGACTCGCAGCACGATTCACTTGCGGCTTGACCTTGCACGCATCCAGGTAACGCTGAATCCGCACGTGCTTCGAGCTTCACGGGTCCTTGCTTGGACGGTGTCGATTCACATGGTGGGGGTGGCAGCTGACTCTTGTTTGTGGAATCATTGCTCAAGCTTTCACTGATGCCACTTGCTTCAGGAATGAGCTGACGCTTTGCTCTCCAGTTCTTTGAACGCAAGTTGTCTCTTGCGCGCTTTGACGGCGATTTATGAGGTTTGGAAGGCATTTGTCGAGGTGAAGGATTCACTGGAGTGAATGGACTCGTCCATTTCAAGGTGACGACAATATCACCGGAATGACACGAGTCAACATACCACTTTTCCAAACAGTGAGTGTTCAAAAGGTCTCTCACCACATTCTGTAGCACACTAGGGAGGTTGACGCCAAACATCGTTGTCCACTGTGCGGTAAAAACCTAGGCACACGGATTTCTTATAAGACGATGCTGCAGACACGTCCGCCTTCACTGATGACTGAGAGAGAGAGGGGGGAGGGAGAGAGAAAGAGAGAGAGAGAGAAAGAGAGAGAGAGAGAGAGAGAGAGAGAGAGAGAGAGAGTTGCACACTTGTTTATACACAAAATATGCAGACACGTATGCACAAATACATGTACACATAATATGCACACATGCATAATAAGAAATTGAACTGAGGTGCTAATACATGGATTGGTTTGGGTAAGTCATCCCTTTTGGGATTGGGGAGGGTTTACATCTGCTCCCTTGTTAGGAATGTTCCTAAGCTGAACAGTGTCTGAAGCCCTGAATATACATGTATGTAGATTCCACCTGTTGTAGACTAACTTACAATGCAGTGGCTTTCTGTTCTTGTCTGAAGTGTGACTCTTTACTGTTGTTGGGTTTTTTTTTAATAGAAAAAAGGCCAGTTCTGTCATAAATGATTATGAGCTACATGTGCAGGAATGAGTGAATAGTTTGGCTGGCCTTGATTTTTTTCAGGGAAATTACAATGTATTGCCTTTTGTTCGACAGATTGCTTGACTGGGTTCTATGAAACATCCAGCAAGAGTGGAGAAGGCATAGGTAAGCACATAGGTTTTGTCTGGCACTGAGAGAGAGAGAGTGTGTGTATGTGTGTGTGTGTGTGTGTATATGTGCATGTGTGTGTGCGTGTGTGTGCAAGTGCATGTGTGTGTGTGTGTAAATACATGTGTGTGTGTGTGTGTGTTTGTGTGTGTGTGTGTGTGTGTGTGTGTGTGTGTGTGTGTGCAGTCACACATATGCAGATATGTATATGGGCATGCTTCACTCATTCAAGATGAAAGTCCCCAATCGGAGATCAGCAGTGCACAACTGCAGAAGACAAACGTCCCCGATCGGGGATTCCAACTTTGAAAAATCAATGCTGTCTAGCATTGTTTCTAGTGGATATATCTAAGTGCCGGGGTCGGTTGTATAGTTACTGAAAAAGAGTGGAAGACAAGCAACCGACAGTGGTTCTTTCTTGAGCAAGTGGGGCCCTGAAAAGGGCCGTTTGGGGGTTATTCTGCAGCCGATGGGGGAAATCCCCGCTACGGGATGGAGAGGCAGCAGGTTGGCAGGGGCGTGCAGCGGTGCTCTGGGTTTCTTCACGACAAGGTTTCGAAGCTGAGGCTTTTTCATCAGGCCGAAGTAACAAGGCTGGCTGTGGAATAGAAATATATTGTAACAGCCACAGCCAGCCTTGTTACTTTGGCCTGATGAAGAAGCCTCAGCTTCAAAAGCTTGCCGTGAAGAAACCCAGAGCACCACTGCACGCCCCTGCCAACCTGCTGCCTCTCCATCCCGTAGCGGGGATTTCCCGCATCGGCTGCAGAATAACCACCAAACGGCCCTTTTCAGGGCCCCACTTGCTCAAGAAAGAACCACTGTCGGTTGCTTGTCTTCCACTCTTTTTCAGTACCATTGTTTCTAATAAAGTCTGAAATGTTCAGAGTTCTACAATGCGTAGTTTTGTTGTTGTTGCAACTTGCGGTAAAGCATAGAAATGGGCCATTCGATACACCATAGCTTGGGATGGATGGAATTTTACGGCCAATCAGCCTTTGTTGGCTATGTAAGGCCATTGAGCACAAAAATCACTGGAACAGTTTATCTTAAGAGCAAATGATGTCCCTAGTTATTTGCCTCTTACGAAGCGAGTAGGGAGACGTGGTGGGTCAATTCTTACCCCGAACCCATAGGGGGACTATAGTTTGGGACGAAATGGCTCGTCTTGAATGAGTTAATTGAGTACATGTGTATGTGTGTGGGTTTTTCCCGCTGTCCACACTGCACATTCTTTGCAAATTTTCCTTGTTTTCCCCGCATTTGCCAAGAATTGTTCTCATTCTCTCATGTAAGCCTGGACATTATTATTGGTGTGACATAATCTGACATACATGTAAAAGAAATAGAACTTACAGGGATAAATATATTGACAGGATCCTAGATATGAACTGGTTTTAAGTAACACTCTGATCTTGCTTGCCTCATGCTAATTCATCACAGTTTGCCATATTCTAATGTGATGATACTTTTCTTGAAGAGATTTGTGAAAATCGTTGTTTTGTTTTGCAGATAGTTTGTTTGACCAGATCATCAACGATTACATGAAACTAGCAGAAGCAGAAGGTAATGCAGCATTTAATGATGCATATTAAAAAATTCATTTACCTTTAATTCATGTTAAGAGAGTGATTTGGAAATTTTGTCTTTGTTTTGTTAATGTTGAAAATAGAAAACTTACAGTACAGAGTAAAATCAATAGTGCTGTGTTGTGTGGAAAAGTATACAGAAGATTGTGGTGTACAAGTATGACATGCTTGGGTGTATTATGCATCTCTCTCTGTCTCTCTCTCTCTCTGTGCCTCTCTGTCTCTCTGTCTCTCTCTGTCTCTCTCTGTCTCTCTCTGTCTCTCTGTCTCTCTCTCTCTCTCTCTCTCTCTCTCTCTCTCTCTCTCTCTCTCTCTCTCTCTCTCTCTCTCTCTCTCTCTCTCTCTCTCTCTCTCTCTCTCTCTCTCTCTCTCTCTCTCTCTCTCTCTCTCTCTCTCTCTTGGCAAAACCTCTACTATTGAATATGATTTTTGCTAGTTTTCAATACAGGAGGTTTTTTGAGCTCAGTTTGCATAGGGAAAATCTGTACTCAACACAAAACATGTTTGCTAGAAAACAGATTGTATCATGGCATATGTTAGTTAAGAACTGTTTCAACCGGGGCACAGTAACATGTTTGAATATATATATGCATGTGGTATTTGATCTTCAGAACTGACTTGAGAGAAATGTTCAACAAAGGAAAAGTAAGAGTTGGTATATTCTGAGAATGCTCTAGAGCAAGAATGTTTACCTTTCAATAATGATAGTGTGGGATGATGTCTACACGCTGTCACCAATCGTTCTTAAAAAAATTAATTTTAATTTGTCATGCTGTCATGCTGCACAAAGATGGATATGATTAGTATACAGATGTGTTTGGGGGCCTGTTTTTTGGTCACATGTTGACTGGGAATAATCACTCTTGCCAAATGGCAATGGGCATCTCGGTCAGAAATTGTCACCAAGGCATGTTCTCACTGACCGTTGTCCCCAGGAATGAGTGAAATTTACCATGATGGCTGGGAAAAGCCTCCAGAGACAGGTCACACTAGTGGACTCATCTGAGGATAGGGGTGTGGGAAAGACAGCCAAACTGGCGAACCACACGTGCTAGCGGGAAACAGGATCTGAACAGCAAGCGATCTTAGTGGATTAATCCACAGTAAATTCTCAGTGAGTCACACATGAAATGACAAAAGAATCTGAAATGTGAAAAAACCACGTAAAAATGCAGCCAATCAGATGTTGTGGCCCACCAACTTGTGTGGCCTGCAAGCTTTGCTGTCTTTCTCACACCCCTCCCCTCGGACAAGTCCACCAACTTGTGTGGCCTGCAAGCTTTGCTGTCTTTCTCACACCCCTCCCCTCGGACAAGTCCACCAACTTGTGTGGCCTGCAAGCTTTGCTGTCTTTCTCACACCCCTCACCTCGGACTAGTCCACCAACTTGTGTGGCCTGCAAGCTTTGCTGTCTTTCTCACACCCCTCACCTCGGACAAGTCCACCAGTGTGGCCTGTCTCTGGAAGCTTTTCCGATGACTATTTGATGACTTCTATGCGTAAATGGTCCATTGGGACATCACATTACATAAAAGCCATGAACCTTTTGAAAGGAAGGAGTATAACTCCCCCCAAGAAAAACCTTCACGACTGCTCTTGTCTCCCTAGTTTCTGACCTGGTATTCTTGACCACCTTGCAGAGTCACCCAAGCGTGACGCCTTCCAGGTTCGAGACGCGAGGCAAAATCACAAGTGCAAGTGCGGGTCCAGTTGACCGTCCAGTCAGCAGTTCACCTGAGGCTGCATAGGACCTCATGGGATGTCCACTGTGTGGTGTGCCTGTGTCCAGGAGAGGTGAGAGGGAGAGAGAGACCAACTATGAACTCTTGTCTGGGTCCAGATCTGCCTTCCTTGGAAATCGGCGGAGGCTTTTGATGACTGATTTTTCCTGTGCACTTACCAAGGAACCAAAGCTGTCGGAGAATCCAGCTCTTAGATATTATTATTGTTGTGTGGTATGTTCTGGGCAGTTGTGTGATGCTTTCTTCACCTTTCATATTGACATGTCATGTTTCTAGATGTCATTCACCTGATCAAGGGGTTTGAATTTTTAAAATAATTTTTTTTTAAGGATACAGTGTAGTCAGAAAACTTGTTTTGTGAAAGTTTTAGGAAAATGTTGCACATACTGATGGAAACAAAATGATCAATTTGTCATGGATGTCCCATTTTGCCTTCATTTGGATTCATAAATGTATAATTCAAAGCTAATTTTTAACTTTAGGATTTTTACCACCAATTTGCTGTTCAGAGATTTATATGTATAAAAGATCAAATACATAAGCATATGCAATGCAGTGTTACCTTGACTTCATAGCTGTCCCTTGGATTTTAATCGTTGTTGTGTTTATCTTTAGGAGTTTAAAATATATATATATATATATATATATATATATATATATATATATATATATATATATCAGTGGAAAAACTAAACCGTTTGATTTAGAATCTCTGGGAGGGGGGAAATATTTGGAGAAAACTTTTTTGGTTCTTGATTAATGTTAACCCATATTGTGTACATAGAAAAATCGTTACTTCTACATATATATGTATGTGTGTGTGTGTGTGTGTGTGTGTGTGTGTGTGTGTGTGTGTGTGTGTGTGTGTGTGTGTGATGCCTTTGCATGTATGGACATGATTGTGATGCTGAAGAATGCACATTTAAGGAGGGGTATTTCGATGTTGCACTACAGAGTATGATTGTACTCCTCTGTATCTGCATTATGAATGGCACACTGTGGCTCTATCAGGGATATAAACTGGAATTTTTGTATGCCTGCCATATCTCATTGAATAAGCATTGTTTGAATCTGCTCAAAAATATCTATTTGAAGAATGTCAATGTGCACAAAAAAATGTAAAGTTTGTTTTGCTGACATCTGCACAGTTGTTTTATGTCATGCACCTGTTCTGAATGGCTGCTGTTTGCCAGTGATTCTGTGTTTAATTATATGAATTGTGAATCAAGAGAAGCATCATAAGATTTATGTGGCTTTTCCATGTCCAAATGAACAAAATGAAACTATTTTAAAACCATTCTTTCTGATGTATTATTACTATTATTATCATTATTATTATGATTTATATGCATGCTTTTGAATGTGATCTTTTATTTTCCATGGACTACTGCATATTGCTTATGCTTTAAACTTGATAATACATGTAATACACTTGTTAAAAAATTTTTGTATGCCGATTTCGTATCCCCACCCCCACCCCTCATATAATAATGAGCACTCTAATGAGAGTTATTTTCCGCATCAATGAACTAGTAAGAGATGTGACAAAGATTTTTCAGTTATACTCAAGTCCTCACTTTCTGGAGCAGTTATAGTGCAAGGCTGCTCCGGGGCCCAGCGTGTTGGATGGCATTATAAAAAGTAAACTCAGTCAGGATGTGGGATGGGGACCGTTGTCAATGCCTGTTGCTGTAAAGTTTTGTGTGTAAGATCAAGCTGCGGAAAGTTTCCAGATAGATGCATGTACATGTACATACGGATCCAGCAAAGGTGCTGCACTGTTCTTCTGTGTAGTCAGATCATCATGATCTAGCATTGAACCTACATGTATGTTTGTATACTGTATGTATGTATGTATGTATGTATGTATGTATGTATGTGCATATGTATGTATGCATGCATGTGTGTCTGTGCTTGTATCATGATATTCTCATGCTTTTCATGCATGCTCAAGGTGCCTCATAAAGTTATTGAATCGCATCAAGATATAATTTTAGGCTCCTCATGAAATTCTTTTGCAATTGAAGTCTCTTCATTGAGGCTGGGATTGCACTCCACAGTGTGGGTCTCCTGAAGTAGACAGCCCCTTCAGTGGCCAGCTCGGGTGATGGAAACAGCCTCTTGGTGAGCTTCTGGGGGAGCTCCTGGAAACTCCACAGCCAGAGATTCCAGTAGAAGAGGATGGTAACTGCAGGGTTTTGCCTTGCGTTAGATCCTAAAGCAAACCTGGACACCAAGCAAAGGACTGCCATGCCTTGTAAAAGCTGAACGCCCAGCATTGCATTAAGCATTAGAGTAATGGAGAAATGGTCAGATGCCCATGGTAGATAGGAAGAGTTTCTGACCTCAGGCAGGGACCAGAAGGTTTTGCTTGTTGTGTCTTTTCAAGTCCAAAAGCCAAGCAGCCAGGGATCCCAGTGGATGAGGGAGGCATCGAGCGGCTCTGGCCGTATGTTAGTCTCATACTTGTGTAGACTTAGATCCCCTTTTTGTGACTATCTCATTCTGTGATCAGTCTTTCATGGGTCTTTATCTTCATGACCTCTTGGTTGTTTGCAAGGGACTATTCATGAGAATCTGTGATGAATATTTTCATGGAAACAAAACCAGTCTGTAGTGTCTTTGGAAACTGCAAAGGGGGCTCTTAATAAATGTTGCCGAATGCATTTGCAAACTTTTCTAGAAATAATTCATGAACTGCTCATAGTTTCAATTTTTGCATATCCATGATTCATATGGTATGTCAGGACCGTACAACTGCTGATGGGATCACAGTCATCAGACCCTGGGGTTCTTTTACCAAAATGATAGATTGGATCTCTTTGGTGTATCTGTATGCTCACGAACAATCACTCAAAGACATTCATCCACTTTTGATAAGATATCACACACTTTTAGATTAACTAAACAGAGGTTTATTATTTTGAGACAATCACAGTCAGGATATTATCACACTGAAAAACAAAACAATGCTATCACAGTATTTGATTCATAACAAAAAGTTCCCGAATCTCCCCCAAGAACTCCCGAATCTCCCCTCCCCCAAAAAGTCAGCTGACCGCCCAGGATCTCCACAGGTACTCTCGATGAAACGGAGGGTCCCAGCCAAACATCGGAGTCGCTTTTCCCCGAAGAAAGCTTTCCTTCAACTCTGGCCCAATGTCAAGGTCCCTTCTCCGTATTGTTCCTTCCCCGCCAAGGCGACAGCAAAGCGGTACCGTCCACCATAAGTCGGGATGGCGAAGCAGGTGCTAAAGAAAAATGTTTCATTGGATCCCCATAATATATTTTCCCAATTTGCATTAAACGATAATTTCACAAAACAAGACAAGCCTAGCTTCATAAAATAATTGTATCAGTTTTCAGTTTAGCGACTGGGTCAAATAGCGAAGTAATGACGTTCTCAAAAAGGAAAACATTCAATTTGACATCACGCATCTTTTTTAAATTCATTTTCTTCAACTCTCACCAGCAATCACACTAATTAATGACTAGCTCAACAACAAGAATTTACAAGCAATAAATAACTGAACTGTCCCTTTATACATATGTGTCTATCATAAAAAGAGAGAAAAACACTCACCAGTCCACCTGTGAATACCCCGTCTACCAATTTCACCCGTCTTCATTCCATTCCTTATAAATGGAATACACTAAGGTTAAAAAGAATTTTAACACTGTAGCGCCCTCATTGGGAAGGAAATTTTCCCTTCACCAATGTCTAGGGTATGGTGTGAAAAATTCGGGAGATTCCCTCTTCTTCCCACGGTTAGAGAACCAAAATTTCTCTGGAACCGGAGGATTCTGGGTATGACAAGTTCCTCTTAGTTACATCGTCACATTCTACGACAATGATACTTTCTAATTCTATAGTGCTATCAATTTCTGGTGGCCCAGCGGCCACACCATCAGTCCACCAATCCAGAGGATCCCAGTCCAAAATTCGGTCATGACAAGATCTTTCTGTTTTCCTTATATATATACATTTAATTCTATTTATTTATTCATACTGTCAACCTGTGGCTTGACATGGTAGATACTTCTTTTCTACTCAAAACTGATGGAGGAAGGTAATGGATGATGATGATGGTGGGCTACACCCATGCCATGAATGTAGGAGCCAAACACTGCAGAAGGAAGTGGGTACATACATGTATGTGTAACTAGGTTAGGAAGCTCAGAGATTACAGAGTTGAAATCTCATGTCACTGTATCCAAGACAAAAGAAGGGATACAATAGGACTACTGCAAGGGTGATCCATCAGCCTACTTCCCTTTCAAGAGTGTGTGCAGATCTTGTTCTTTGTGTAGACCCTTCACTGGTGTGGTGCTTCACGGCAGTTGTGTGTGGTCATTGCACTAGATTTGCAGTGGCTGACCACTGGGTAGACCCTTCACTGGTGTGGTGCTTCACGGCAGTTGTGTGTGGTCATTGCACTAGATTTGCAGTGGCTGACCACTGGGTAGACCCTTCACTGGTGTGGTGCTTCATGGCAGTTGTGTGTGGTCATTGCACTAGATTTGCAGTGGCTGACCACTGGTAGTCCATCCTTCAAAGCTGTGTGAGTGGTCATTGCACTAGATTTGCAGTGGCTGACCACTGGTAGTCCATCCTTCAAAGCTGTGTGTGTGGTCATTGCACTCGATTTGCAGTGGCTGACCACTGGTAGTCCATCCTTCAAAGCTGTGTGAGTGGTCATTGCACTAAGTTTGCAGTGGCTGACCACTGGTAGTCCATCCCTCAAAGCTGTATGAGTGGTCATTGCACTCGATTTGCAGTGGCTGACCACTGGTAGTCCATCCTTCAAAGCTGTGTGAGTGGTCATTGCACTCGATTTGCAGTGGCTGACCACTGGTAGTCCATCCTTCAAAGCTGTGTGTGGTCATTGCACTAGATTTGCAGTGGCTGACCACTGGTAGTCTATCCTTCAAAGCTGTGTGAGTGGTCATTGCACTAGATTTGCAGTGGCTGACCACTGGTAGTCCAACCTTCAAAGCTGTGTGTGGTCATTGCACTAGGTTTGCAGTGGCTGACCACTGGTAGTCCATCCTTCAAAGCTGTGTGAGTGGTCATTGCACTAGATTTGCAGTGGCTGACCACTGGTAGTCCATCCTTCAAAGCTGTGTGAGTGGTCATTGCACTAGGTTTGCAGTGGCTGACCACTGGTAGTCCATCCTTCAAAGCTGTGTGAGTGGTCATTGCACTAGGTTTGCAGTGGCTGACCACTGGTAGTCCATCCTTCAAAGCTGTGTGAGTGGTCATTGCACTAGGTTTGCAGTGGCTGACCACTGGTAGTCCATCCTTCAAAGCTGTGTGTGTGGTCATTGCACTAGATTTGCAGTGGCTGACCACTGGTAGTCCATCCTTCAAAGCTGTGTGAGTGGTCATTGCACTAGGTTTGCAGTGGCTGACCACTGGTAGTCCATCCTTCAAAGCTGTGTGAGTGGTCATTGCACTAGATTTGCAGTGGCTGACCACTGGTAGTCCATCCTTCAAAGCTGTGTGAGTGGTCATTGCACTAGATTTGCAGTGGCTGACCACTGGTAGTCCATCCTTCAAAGCTGTGTGAGTGGTCATTGCACTAGATTTGCAGTGGCTGACCACTGGTAGTCCATCCTTCAAAGCTGTGTGAGTGGTCATTGCACTAGATTTGCAGTGGCTGACCACTGGTAGTCCATCCTTCAAAGCTGTGTGAGTGGTCATTGCACTAGATTTGCAGTGGCTGACCACTGGTAGTCCATCCTTCAAAGCTGTGTGAGTGGTCATTGCACTAGGTTTGCAGTGGCTGACCACTGGTAGTCCATCCTTCAAAGCTGTGTGAGTGGTCATTGCACTAGATTTGCAGTGGCTGACCACTGGTAGTCCATCCTTCAAAGCTGTGTGAGTGGTCATTGCACTAGGTTTGCAGTGGCTGACCACTGGTAGTCCATCCTTCAAAGCTGTGTGAGTGGTCATTGCACTAGGTTTGCAGTGGCTGACCACTGGTAGTCCATCCTTCAAAGCTGTGTGAGTGGTCATTGCACTAGGTTTGCAGTGGTTGACCACTGGTAGTCCATCCTTCAAAGCTGTGTGAGTGGTCATTGCACTAGGTTTGCAGTGGCTGACCACTGGTAGTCCATCCTTCAAAGCTGTGTGAGTGGTCATTGCACTAGATTTGCAGTGGCTGACCACTGGTAGTCCATCCTTCAAAGCTGTGTGTGTGGTCATTGCACTAAGTTTGCAGTGGCTGACCACTGGTAGTCCATCCTTCAAAGCTGTGTGAGTGGTCATTGCACTAGGTTTGCAGTGGCTGACCACTGGTAGTCCATCCTTCAAAGCTGTGTGAGTGGTCATTGCACTAGGTTTGCAGTGGCTGACCACTGGTAGTCCATCCTTCAAAGCTGTGTGAGTGGTCATTGCACTAGGTTTGCAGTGGCTGACCACTGGTAGTCCATCCTTCAAAGCTATGTGGATCCCTGGGTTGCACCCCTCTGTGGGTTCCGGGTAAGAATTGACCCAAGGTGTCTCCCTACGCGATTCGTAAGAGGCGAATAACTAGGGACACTGTGCCTTGATTTGCGTTTACTCTGAACTGTTCTAGTGATTTTCGTGCTTAATGGCCTTATATAGCCTTCAAAGGCTGATAGGCAGTAAAACGCCACCATCCATCCATCCATCCTTGGGTTGCATCCTTAAGCAAGAATTTTTCACAGTGCTTGCCCCACCCAGGAGTAAAATTTGAGAGCTGAGCTGGAAAATTGTGACAAAACACACACACACACACACACACACACACACACACACACACACACACACACACACACACAAACACACACACACACACACACACACACACACACACACACACACAAACAACCCTCCAAAACTTTACTCATTCATCTGCAGCATGGTTACAAGTTATCTAGAGAGTTGAGAAGTTGTTGGAGTGAGAATAAGAATATCCCAGTGATCAGGGGTTAAAGGTGTACCATTTGAGCACCCAGCAATGAGTGGAATGTCTCAATATGAATCAGGCAACTTTACCCTATACTTTTAGTAGCACACTTTTAGTACCTTGGGCAGTTGTGGTAAGTTCCAAGTTGGGCACATACCATGTGACCACTAAACACTGCTTAATCAGTACAACTACTCATGAGTACATTGCCATTTGAAAACACCTTTTACAGCCATGTGTAAAGTACTGGAACAGGCCCTGAATGTCTCATGGGCAAAGCTTTCAGCTGAGGAGGATGAGGATGTTTAGTATGCTGTGTGCAGCACACAGTGTTCCATAGCTAGTGGCATGGAGAGTGGAAGGCTATGGGCTTTAGCACTGTATATTTAACATGCATTACTTTGCTTGCAATGCATGTCATGTGAAAGTGTTGCTTTAAAACAAGTCTTTCAATTGATAATTTATGACTGGGTAATATTGCAATTGTGTTTTGTAATTATTTATTCTGTCATAGTTATTTTCATGTTATTACCTCAGCATGCACTCTTAACTCAAAGCTACTGAATTCCTGTGTTTGTGCATTTTGTTTGTTGTGGCAATTCTCATCTTTTTAACATCTTTTTAATCACTCAAACCCACCTGTGCCTCCACTGTTCAGTAAATGATTTTCTCAACAAGAAAAGTAGAAAAAAAATGAAGTTATTTCATTAGTTCCTATATGACTACTGTTGCCTCAGCCTGCCAAATTTTGTGTGTGAGCCCTGTTGGATTCATCAAAAGCAGTTGTTCATGATGTGACTCTGATAATGATAATACTGTATGTAAGAACTTATTTTTCTCTTCATCTGAATGTCAAACAATGCTGCTTTGGCAGTCAAGACTGGTGTGTGAGTGCAACATGCTAGTCCTTGTGGATGAATGAATGTAGAGGTGACTTGTGAAAACAGCCTAGAACGCAGTGACAAGTTTCCTTTTTTACATTGATTTGAGACTTCAGACCTTCCTCAGCTGGTATCAATTCAAGCAGAGCTTTAGTGGGTGATGGGACGATGTACTTGTGGACCGTGTACACAAATCAGATGATTATAACCTGGCTCTGGTGCAGTGGTTAAGTAGCTCGCCGGCAGTGTTTTTGTGGCTGAATGATGCTGTGTTTTTGTGGCTGAATGATGCTGTGTTTTTGTGGCTGAATGATGCGGTGCTTTTGTGGGTGAATGATGCTGTGTTTTTGTGGCTGAATGATGCGGTGTTTTTGTGGCTGAATGATGCGGTGTTTTTGTGGCTGAATGATGCGGTGTTTTTGTGGCTGGATGATGCGGTGTTTTTGTGGCTGAATGATGCGGTGTTTTTGTGGCTGGATGATGCGGTGTTTTTGTGGCTGAATGATGCGGTGTTTTTGTGGCTGGATGATGCGGTGTTTTTGTGGCTGAATGATGCGGTGTTTTTGTGGCTGGATGATGCGGTGTTTTTGTGGCTGAATGATGCGGTGTTTTTGTGGCTGGATGATGCGGTGTTTTTGTGGCTGGATGATGCGGTGTTTTTGTGGCTGAATGATGCGGTGTTTTTGTGGCTGGATGATGCGGTGTTTTTGTGGCTGAATGATGCGGTGTTTTTGTGGCTGAATGATGCGGTGTTTTTGTGGCTGAATGATGCGGTGTTTTTGTGGCTGAATGATGCGGTGTTTTTGTGGCTGAATGATGCGGTGTTTTTGTGGCTGAATGATGCGGTGTTTTTGTGGCTGGATGATGCGGTGTTTAAAGCTTCAGGGATCATGAAGGTGCATCCTTGGGCAAGGTGCTTTGCATGCTTTGCCTTTCCTACTGAAGAGTGAAACCAGTTACTGGGCATGGCACTGCACAGCAGCAACCAGAGGGAACGTTCCTCAAATTTGATTTTATAAATGAATTAAAATAATAATAATAATAATAATAATAATAATAATGATGATGATGATGATAAAAATTAAGGTGGTTGTTTATTGTAGAAGTAGTCTCAATACCGCTGGGTTGCCTCCTGGGCTGTTTGGGTCTGCCTGTGGCTGGGATTCTGGCGGCGTATGATTCTAGCTGTTGGGGGTTGCGGTAGGGGGTATTAAGCATTTCTGGCTGTATGCTGTACATGCTGAAAGTGTTCTACATGATGAGGTACTGGAAAAAGTTTCCAACACTAATAGTTAGTAGTAGTCACCTGCAAGCACAAATGGCTATTTTGTGCATAGCTTAATGAATTTAGCTGTACAGTGCCCTACTTAGCATTCACTTACTTGATATTCAGATTCCTCTGAAATTATTATTGCTCAGTACTAGGCTTTCTTATCAGCAACATATATGGTCAGAATCATGTTGGGAAGATATTTGCAATGACAGTATTGGATAATGTAATGGTATCTGCTTTATTCAATGTGCACATTGTATACTATGAAGAAATGGCAAGTGATAACCTGTCTTTATATTTCTCTTGGAACTAGTCGATGTATGTAGCAGTGTTTTCGGGGGTGAATATGATATGTTTAATTTGAAGGCCGTATCTTCCAGATTGTTTGAATGTATGGGTGAATTTGAATGATTTGATCCTGATTATTTCCTACCACCCAACCACCCCCCCACCCCTTCCCCCCCACTCTCCCAGTAGCCTCTTTGGCTGCTTGAGGCCACCCCTAGCTGAGCTACTGGAGCAGGCCCTGAGAGCCCAGCAGCCAGGGGTTCCAGCTGATGAGGGGGTTATGGAGCAACTCCAGCCCAAATACACTCTACGCAAAGCAAAGAACAGTCAAGATTTTTAAGGACATGAAGTATTTTCACTGTCTGAATGGTTGGTTTTAAGACTGCATAATTACTTGTATGCCACTGTGTGTGAATCAGTTCTTTCCCTTCCGATTGCTGTTTTCTTGCCAAGACGTTGCTAGTGTAAAGCTTTCCTGGGAGTGGGTGTGTGAAATCACATCTCTTGATTAATTAATGGCATTTTTTGTTTTGTTTTGTGTTTGTTGTGTGTTTTGCTGTGTGTGCTGGTGCATCTTGTCTTCAATGTCAATCAAACATGTAAAAATCTGCTGTTGGTGAAACCCGATATCGAGTATTTCAAGCCTCACACATTCTTATGAACTGTTTTTTCATTGTACTGAAGGGTTTTGCTAACCAGTGAAACTTCCATGTTTTACGAGTGTTGTTTTGATGAACATGCTTGTGTTGAATTTGCATGAATTCTGTCCATTGATTGCTGATTTTATCATGTTGTTTCAGTGAGTGTTGTATGTCACTTTTACAAAGCCTGACGTCAGTCTTCTTGAATTTGTATGCAGTAGTCAAATAAAAAAAAAATTCTACCCTGTGAAATTCACAGAATGTTTATTTTATATGTATGCTCGGTATCTAAATGGCTTCTTCATTGGGATTCAAATATGTACTCGCGATGGATCAATACAAACTCTTTTGCAGTACTAACAGACAGTGGTACTGGGTACATACATTTCCAGTTCATGTATTCCTGATCTTCACCTGTTTCCCCTGAACTTGCTACTGTGATTAAACATATGGTCAAAGCCAGATCCCTCTTATCTTTCCACTTAATTTCACTTTGTGTTGACATTCGCGGTGGTTGTCCTTTGAGTCTGTGGAAGCCATTTGTCTCTTTGCTGCAATCCAGTGGTGGACTCTGAGGTGGTTCTGCAGCTCCAGTATGAAAGCACAGTGTCTGGAAGTCCGTCACATGACCACTGCCAGTGTTGCACTGTTGGCTCTCATACTGAATTGTCCCCGAAAACCCAGCAATGCAAGACTCCAGTCAAGGCCAGTAGATGATGTCTTGAAGTCTGAGAAGAATGTGATTTTCTGAGGGCTCCTTGCGTTATCAATGCTTCATAAAATCCTTTTGCCAGAAGAAATTTTATAAGTGAGGGCTAGGTGTTGGTTTTCCTATTTGATTGGCAGATGAGTGTCAAGGTAATGTGTGTGTGTGTGTGTGTGTGTGTGTGTGTGTGTGTGTGTGTGTGTGTGTGTGTGTGTGTTGGAAATGGGTTTCAGTGACGAGTTTACTGCTATACTGCTGCATGTGAGTTGGGGGTGGGGGGGTTGTGTGTGTATGAATGTGTGTGTGTGAGTATGGGTACATACTGTACATGTATGTTGGTTGGGCTCTAGATCCTCCTGGTGGCTTGAATGTGCAAGTGAGGTTTTCATGACCTGATCATGTCCCATTGCAACTAACAGTTCATGCTGTTGCTGCACAGCATCATCTGTGCACCCACACCTTCTTATCCGATTGTCCCTGATTCACATAATAATGCTGCATGTCATATCTTCCCCTTTTGACTCGCACAGACTTGCTTGCAACTGCACCAGATTTTATCATGATGATGATGAATGTGAATGAGTTTTATGGCCGATCAAGTCTGTGTCTTTGATGTGTCACTGCATCTCTGAGGGTCAAGTTTTTGTGTTTTATGTGTCACTGCATATCTGAAGGTCAAGTCTGTGTGTTGTTTGTTGCTGCATCTCTGAAGGTCAAGTTTTTGTGTTGTATGTGTTGCTGCATATCTGAAGGTCAAGTTTTTGTGTTTTATGTGTCACTGCATATCTGAAGGTCAAGTCTGTGTGTTGTTTGTTCCTGCATCTCTGAAGGTCAAGTCTGTACCCATGGTGACAAAATCCGATTGTCCCATTCACATAATAATGCTGCATGTCATATCTTCCCCTTTGGACTCGCACAGACTTGCTTGCAACTGCACCAGATTTTATCATGATGATGATTAATGTTAATGAGTTTTATGGCCGATCAAGTCTGTGTCTTTGATGTGTTGCTGCATCTCTGAAGGTCAAGTTTTTATGTTGTATGTGTTGCTGCATATCTGAGGGTCAAGTTTTTGTGTTTTATGTGTCACTGCATATCTGAAGGTCAAGTCTGTGTGTTGTTTGTTGCTGCATCTCTGAAGGTCAAGTCTGTGTGTTGTTTGTTGCTGCATCTCTGAAGGTCAAGTCTGTGTGTTGTTTGTTGCTGCATCTCTGAAGGTCAAGTCTGTGTGTAGTTTGTTGCTGCATCTCTGAAGGTCAAGTCTGTGTGTTGTTTGTTGCTGCATCTCTGAAGGTCAAGTCTGTGTGTTGTTTGTTGCTGCATCTCTGAAGGTCAAGTCTGTGTGTTGTTTGTTGCTGCATCTCTGAAGGTAAAGTCTGTACCCGTGGTGACTAAACAGCACCAGGTGTGGTTCCCGTAGCATCAGTCTCTGCCATAGATTATTCCACAATATTCCCAGTCTCCCCTGAACATAATGAGCCAAAATTTGACAGTACTAATTAATCCATCACTCTCTCTACAGTACTCAAATAAATGCCAAGATCCTAGTGAACAAGTTGCTTCAAAAATGCATGAAATTACTTCAACATTTACCAAATTACCAAATAAATTTCCTCCTTGACATGATAAAATCTAGCTAATTCTGCATCTAGCCCAGGAATGCAACACCACAATTCACTACAGTAGAAGAAGGCAACCGTCCATCTTGAAATACACTAGGCAGGCTAGATGGCTGTGGGACAGCATCTGTAGAGGCTAAGGAGTCCTATTGTGGCATGGCATTCTCTGCTGCACACTCCACAGAGAAACGGAGGGCTGCAAGGAAGTTGCTGTCTGGTTCCCCTGCCTCCTTCCGCTCCTCTGGTCTTCCTGCTGCTAGTTCCTCTCGGCTTCATCGGCCCCTGTGGGCTGGGGGCAAGAATAGACCCACCACGTCTTCCTACCCGCTTCATTGGAGGTGATTTATTAGGGAAATCATGCTTTACCCGCTCTTATTCTAACCAACGCATTATGATTTCTTGTGATCAATGGCTTGGCAGAGCATACAAAGGCCGACAGGCCATGAAACTTCACCCCTCCCAACGTCCTCTTCGATTTTGCCTTTCCGCCTGTTGTGGTCATCAGTGGGGCTTTCCCAACGGTGTATGGTGATGCCATTGAGTCTCAAGTGTCTCAAATGCGTTTCATTTCAACAGTTCCAGGTCTTGCGGCCAGCTGTGCACAATAGTTAAGTCCTACGTGACAGAGAAACCACACAACTTCCCTTCACTACGTTTAACATGTTTATTGACACTGCATTACAGGTTTACTAGAAGCTGCTGGGCATTTTTCTTAGCACAAAAAATGTGTAACCAGTGGGATTAAACCAGTAAAAAAAACAACAACCACCAAACACCCTGTAAAGAGGGCATTGTGTATTGGTTCTTTGTGTATGCAGAAAGCTGAAACTACTCACTACTATCTTCACATTTCCACCAGCCTCAGCAATACAATCAGTTGCCGGGGTAACCAGAAGTCATGGACTGCCAAGCTGAAGAGTGCAGCTTTTCTTTCCTTGCTTCACAGTAGACTCGGCGACTTCAGCATCACAACCACAAGTCAAAAGCAAACCAAGGAAACAACAACTGGAACACACACCAGTGGAGGCAAACACTGTTTCCATCCACTGGAGTAGTTCCGAGTCACAGAAAAATGGCACCTAACTTCAAGTGAAAGCAAGATGACGGCTGCTGCAGAGCCCTTGCCCACAAGAGAAGACAGGAAAAAGACCAGACGAGGCGTCTGGCACCAAATGCAAGGCGAGGTGGCTCTAGTGGAAGTGATGTGACAACACCTACAATGGGAGGAAGAAAAGCAAGTACACTTGGCGTGGCTACGCTTGCACAAAGCACTAAGAACACTATCTAGGGAAAGCAGCCATCCAAACAGTGCAGAAGTTGCATGAAGAAGTAAGGCCTGGTTCGGAATCTGAATGCCCTGTCTCCCATGCACATAGCATGCTCCTAGTGCAAGTGTCTGGCACTAGCAGGCGGTACGTGGCCACCAGTGACTCCAGTACATCACTAAAAAGTGCCCTTCAGTGCTGTACAGACAGACGGGCAGATGGACAGGCAGAGGCAAAAGTCAGCAGAACACTGCAACAGCAGGCACCTAGCTCTGCTAAAGGTTTTTTTCTTTACAGCTCAAGTCCCCTTCAATTGAAGCATGCAGAGAGAGAAAAAATTAACAAAAACTCCTGGCAACGTACATCACACTCTTATAAAAAAAGAGTAGTTATGTAAAAAAAAAGAGGGCGAGACATGGACAGAGTAGTGGACATCACAACATCATTCCTGGATCCTCCTCTAGAAATCTTCTTGGCTCTCCAGCTCTGGTGCAGTCCCCCACCTCATAGCATTCACCTCCCAAGACTAAGCGACATCTCCGTAAAAAGCAACAATAACAAAACAAACAATGACAGTTCCTAGGGATGGACTGTCTTGCATCTACACAAAATAAGCAAAACTCAAAAAATCCAATGTAAACAGAATCAGTTCACTATCACTAACTTGGTATGAAAGTTGTAGCAAATACACCTTGGGAAAAACAGAATTTTGATGTAAAACAAAAATCAAGGGATGAATAACACTATTTGCACTGCCCATTAAAGTAACAATGATTACAAGCATGGAATAAGTCTAGTAAATGACAACTGTAAAATACAGAGCAAGAGCTATTTACAGAGTACATGAAAGTTCAACAAGTACTTGACTGAAGGTCGCAAATGGTATCAGATTCTTCATACATACAGAAAAATGAAGCAGTACAGCTTACCTGATCAGTGAATGGAAGTATGTATAAATGATGAGAGAATACTACTGCTTCCACAATCTCAAGATGTCATCTGCCACAGAGGGTGCTTCAAGCCTCCCTTCTTGCTATGGCATGGTAGTAATAATCAAAGACAAGTACAAAAATGAGCCTCCACTACAAAGTGCTGATGTACACGCAAGCTGATGGCAGTGGGCCGATTCAGTACTGTGACAATCAATCCAGTCATGACAGATCTTCAAATACTTCACTGGCAGATGGAGGGGATACACATCTAATGGATATGGTGTAGCAGTGATACTGAGAGGAAAGCAAGCACAACCTCAACAGGTTTGACAGAATTTGTTTGCCAAGCTTTCCTCCAAAGAGTTGAGCCGCTTATGCCATTCTAGCAGAGCACTGTGGTTGCTGCCGACACTCGCTCTAAGGAATCGAGTTTCTCAGATCCTCCATCTGCCCAACACGGAATGACTGTGCCAACATGCTTGATTAGAGTTTGTGCATAACTACACTGACTACAAGTAGATGAATGGTGCTGATTAAAATGTGCTCCAACACAGAAGAAAACAAAACTGCAAACATCTCTCTTTTATACTTCAGCATAAGATAGGCACAGCAGTAGAAAATCGCAACATCTGTAACATGTGGCAACTCGGGTTTCTGCACATTGTTTCATCAAATGTCAAGCGGGAACTGGTTAATGAAAAAAATAGAAGCACAAATAAACAAAGGGAGGGCAGATACGACCCCAGTCTCGGCACAACAGCACAAGAACAGCACATGCCCAGCACACATCAGCACG
This sequence comes from Theodoxus fluviatilis, assembly GCA_034096865.1. Taxonomy (NCBI): domain Eukaryota; kingdom Metazoa; phylum Mollusca; class Gastropoda; order Cycloneritida; family Neritidae; genus Theodoxus; species Theodoxus fluviatilis. The sequence continues at coordinate 79,894 of JAWQFJ010000810.1, read as the reverse complement.
GATGGGCAAGGGTCAAGGACATAGATGTACAGAGAAGCAATTGCATAACTGCACCCAGCCCATCTGAATCCCCATTGGCAATGCCTGCAGCAAAGGAAAGACAACCATAATCATCCAACGCCACACTTGAGCTACATGACTTCATCCTAGAAGCTGCATGCTAGGTACGACTGCCAACTGGGAGTCAGGTCTACTGTGATCAAGTTGAGCTTGGGCTGGGGAAGGGGAAAAGGCAAACCAGGGCAAAATACCTTCAGCAAGGACTGAGATCTCAGGGCTAATACTACATAAATAAAACCAGACAGACCAACACGCTTCAGCTCAGCAAACAACAAACCAACTCTGGGCAGAGGGACATTGCTACAACATTCTCAATGTAGCTGCTTATCTAACCAAAAACAAACAAACAAAAAGATGGCATAACACAACAGAACTGTAGACATCCATCATTCTAAATGGCAACAAAAGAACCAATAAGAGTTCAAAACATGTGGGGAAGGGAGAGGGCAACTCTACAGAAGAGTGCATCATACAAGAGAGCCCTGCCGCCTTCCATCACTGACTACTAGGGCAGTAGAACTTGCTCCACCACCAGGGCAAGAGGGCCAGGAATTGGGAACGACTCCCCACCCCCCTTCTCTCTGCACCCTCATTTCCAGCCCCGAGGATGGGGTCCTGGTGAGCCACATCAAACCCCCTGCAGCATCCCGATTTCCCCAGGTAAGGAAATGGAGCTGTTCCCACTTCACCTGACCCTCACCCATGAAGAAATGGACATCCACCACTACAAATGACCTTTCCAAACTCTGAAATGCGGCTCATCCACTGACAAACTACCATCAACCTTAATGTACCTATAATCCCCACTGAAAATGAAATGTACAGTCCAAATGCCACCAGATCACAATGCCACAAATAAAATGAAGTCACTTTACCAAACTGGCAGGTAAGTAAAATAGTTCTCTTCATCATCACCATTAACACATGAGTTTGATCTCATGTAAAATAACAACACTTACATTCCAGTATATTGTTACACTAAAACAATTGATTTGGGTTTTCCTCATGTAAAACTTGTAAATTATAAAAACTGACATCACATGTATAGTATCTAACAGTTGTTGAAAGTGATTAACAGACGTCTCCCAAATAAAATCATCTGCCACAGATGTAATTTTCTTATGGACACATGCATTACTGCAATAATTAGTTAATCAATGGAAGCACCAACTTTATGCCACAAAACGCAAAACAACTAAAATGAAAAGATAGGGCTGAAAGATACAAGGTCCAGTTTTTCATTCCATTTTTCTCTACAACTGGATTAAAAATTAGAAGAAAAAAAACAAAAACTTCACAGCCTTTGTATAAAAAAATCACACGCGGCCACAATCAGCCGAGAGTGCTATGGATGCAAACAACACACAATGGTCCACCAAAAAATGGCCATGCGGCAAGTCCATTGCCACACAATGCTGACAAAGACAGACGCCAGAGACAAAACAAAAACAGTCAGTACACGTGGTATGAAACCAAAAACATGGTATCCCCATTCAAAGCACTTATCACAACATGAGTGAATGAGCTTGATGCAGAGGAGACGCAGAAGGAAACTTCACTAGATGATGCACAGGCATGTACAAGTGAACGACACCCCCCCCCCCCCCCCCCCCCAAGATAAAAAGCAATGGAAGGGGGGGCTCACCTCTCTCCTCCACACACACATCCTCAAGCCACCAGCACGTCAGGTTTGTAGCAGATGCAAAAGTCAAATTATAAACACCTAGGATCGCGTGGGTCCTTGCCCACTGGCAGACACCGAGCAATGAAGCGCATGAGACGATGGTAGAAGTAAACTGAATGTTTGTTGCTTTCTTTTCCTTTCTCCCTTTCTCTCTCTCCTTGCGCTGCTGCAGCTCCAGTCCAATGGAGAGAGGAGTAAGCAGTCAGGGCTGGGCTGTCTCCCCTCAAATGGAGCTCTCCTTGCTATCCTTCTTCTTCCCCTTCGAAAACGATGGCATGCGGAACTTCTTCTTCTTCTTCTTCTCCTTGGTAGGGGAAGTGGGCTGCTCCTTAGTAGGGGAACCCTGAAACCCAGCAACCTATGAGACTCAGTCCCTTGTGGTCAGCATTATGGTGGGGAAAGGGTAGAAAGGGGTAGCTGGGATGGACAGCAAATAGGGTTGGGTTTGAGGTGAAGGGAAAGAGAATGATTGGGTAAGGGAGTAGAAAGGATACAGTGTAAGGAGACAATTGGGATGGGTTGGGAGATACACAGAAATGGTTGGGTGAAAGAAATGATTTTGATGCAACCACAAAAAGAAATGAGGGAGGGAGGGAGGGAGGGAGGGGAGGGGAGGGGAGGGGAGGGGAGGGGAGGGGAGGGGAGGGGAGGGAGGGAGGGAGGGAGGGAGGGGAGGTTGGGAGGGAGGGAGGGAGGGGAGGGGAAGGAGGGAGGTTGGGAGGGAGGGAGGGAGGGAGGGAGAAAAATGTGTGTGTGTGTGTGTGTGTGTGTGTGTGTGTGTGTGTGTGTGTGTGTGTGTGTGAGTGAGTGCATGCGTGCATGTGTGTGGACACTTAATTGGCTGAATGCATGCACTCACACATGTACACACATGTAAGTGCACACACACATGCATGCACACACACCCACATGCAGGCATGCACACACTTCCACACACACACACACAAACGCATGCACACACACTCAGCCATACGCCCACACAAACGCATACACACACAGACACAAACACACACACACACACACACGCATGAACGCATGCACACACACAGCCATACATACAGACACATACACACAGACACATACACACACACACACACACAAACGCATGCACATACACATGCACACACACACATGCACACACACACACACACACACACACGAACGAACGAATGAACGAACGAACGAAATACTTTATTGGTAGGCCATCGGCCCGTACAATGGGAAAATAGTCGTTAATATAATGCACTTTGCTCACACTGGTTACACTACATTTCATCATATTGTGATTCAGTGCAATGAACGACATTAGATAATATCACATTTAGCACATTATATTGCAAAAGGATATTCAAAGTTCCATTATCTCTCTCTCTCTCTATAAGAGAGGTATGTGGCTAGCCCACGACTAACATTTTTATCTTTACTTTCTAACATTAATTTGAAATTTTCCATCAAACCTTTTTGTTGGTCAACGATGAGGTATATAGCTCTGAGAGCTTCATAACTGGCGCAAATAAGTAGAACATGCATTTCATCTTCTGGCACGTCATTGCATAACTGGCATTTTAGATGATTGCTTTTGTCTCTCAAATAATATATCATTCTGTTACTTTGGATGTCGCTTACTCCTAGTCTAAACCTTATGTATGCGTTTCTGAATACTCTTTTGTCAAGTATATGTATATATTTTGATACCTGTAGCTCACTTTTGAACATTCTATAGAGTTCATATCTTTCACTGCGATTTACCTTGTCTCTCCGTGAACGTCTTTATGAATGCTTTAACATTACTTACTCCCTGCGATAGCCACACGTCATGAAAGCCATAATCAAAAAGGAGATTCCTGATTTTTGAGGCCCAGTTGTTGTATCCCAATTCATTTTCCGTTAGCATGAGCTTGTAAGCCTTCTTCGGATACCGCCCTTTCAGGTAAACTCGTCAACCGAAGCCAGTATTTGATACATTTTGTTTTGGAGTTTATGCAAATAGGGAACCTTCCTGTCTCACCATAGACCATGCGGTTAGGTGTATGAATGTACACACTCATAAATTTCTTCATTGCAAATGTATGCACCTTTTCAATAGGATCACAAGCCTCTGTTCCCCAAAGCTCTGCACCATATAAAAGAATTGGTTGAATCTGTGTGTCAAACATTTTGAATAAGACACCTGGAGAAAAGCATCCTATCCTTCTTAGTGTCCTTATGATTTGAATCACACCAGCTTTAGCTCTGTCTGCTAGGTCTCTGAGGGATACATTTGGGCTTAGTCAGTATTAGTGTTATAGACAAGATTAGCCCAAGGTATTTGTAGCTTGTGGTTGTTTCGATATTGTCATTACCTATGGTCCATTTCTCGTGTCTCGCTAGGCAACCGCCTCGTCTAAATACTACTATCTTAGTTTTGTTTTTGTTGATTCTTAAACCAACCCTGTCAGCTGCTTCTTTGAGGACTGTCAACTGATTCTGAAGGCCAACTACTGTGTCGGACAGCAACGCTATATCGTCAGCAAACAATAATCAATGTATATAGCTGTTCATTGTTTGGTTTTAGTTGTACACCATGTTTGCCTTTTTGGACACAATGAAGTAATCAACTGTGCTGGACCCATGACAGCTGATATATGTGTAGCCTCCGCTTCGTGACTATTGATATATCATTTAAGATTATAAAATCATGGCCCAGGCACATTTGAAGTAGGGATCGCCCAAAATTGTTCATATGTTTATCGACAGATTCCCTAGAATTTTCATAAAAGTCACTATTTATATCATTGATATCAAAATTTCATGTCATGTTAGCACTTCCCGTGCAAGCATTGAAGTCTCCACAAAGGACAATGTTGCAGTCTGGTGCTTGACTCAGCAGATCTAGCAGGCAGTCTTCCAAACTTTATACTCCATTGGAGTCTGTCGCATAGGTCGAGTCACAGTAAGGAGAACCTTGTGGAGGAACATACATGCTTACAAGAAGAGTGTCGTTTTCAATCTCCATGAGTTCTCTGCTTATCAGTACTGCCACAATATTATCGTAGTTACAACTTATGTTCAGTATGAACTGTCTCAGCGAACTACGTACAAGGCAAATGACACCTCCTGAATTTCGCCCATGTCCAGACAGTCTTCTAGCCGATGCAATGTAAGTGCCAAAATCTTCAAATCCTTCTGTATCCATAGTTATCACAAAAGTTTCAGACATACAGATTATATCATATTGACATAGTGACGTGATGAATTCAGGTTCATACACTTTTTGAAACAATCCTTCAATACTCCAAGCAAGAATTTTTATGCTATCTTGAACTGTTTTATGTGATTTAGGGTGCCTCTTCCTATCTCTTACCCTCGTTAAGTTGATCAGTTTGGCTCTGTTGGTCAGCTACAATGAGGTAGCCCCCACGGTAGTACCCATGCAATCCTTTTTCTTTCAGTTCTTTCAGCTTCACACGTTGTTTTAATGTAAGATCACAGGCTACGTTCATATCCCTCTCCTATTTGTGTGTTCCTATTTTCCAGGATTTTGATTTTGACACTTGTTCTCAGAAGTTGTGCAAGGATTGGTCGATCTCTTTTGGACGCCCTTCCAAGCCTGCGTAGGTGTGCAATGTCCTCTTCCTGAAGGCTGAGGTCTGGAATGGCTTCATTGAGAGATTGAAGGAATTTCTCTTGGCATTGCTTGTGGGTTTCACGTGGATCTTCTTTCACACCACACAAAATGACATTGCTTTTCTGACCTCTCCTTTCTGCCTCTTCCAGCACTTCTTCTATCTTCTCACAGTTCTCATCCGGTTCCTTCTGCGCTTCTCTCAATCCTATGACATCAGACTAAAAAAATTTGTGTTTTTTTATTGCAAAGTTTTCACATCTTTGTTCAGATCATCCAGGCTAGCCTGCACTTCGTCGATTTTTGCGTTGATCCGACTAACCTCTGATTTGATAAGTTCTTCAAAGTCCATGAAAAGCTGTCGCTGAATAGTTGTTGCCCATTTTTTCAAAAGTTCATCCATCTCCTCTCTTTCAATTGGAGGCCCGAGATTGAGTTCAATATTCCCGCTGAGGAACGGAAGCATGCGTAGATCTGGTTGCAGGAGTCTTTCATTGCTAGTTCCTGCAGTGACCATGCTTGAGGAGCAGACTTCTACACCAGAAGGATCCATACCAGTCCTGCTTGCCTCTAGGTGCAACAGCGCTGTGAGCCACCCCACAAACAGGCATATAATGACTGCCAGGAGGCATGAAGCACATGCCCAGAGCGCTCTGCAGAGTCTGAACTCAGACCCTGCATGCATAAACACTACATGCCCGCTGGTCATATATTGCACGTTTTTAGAGCAAACTCTCTTCGACGTACGCTTACAGAAAGCATGCACACCAATTCCTGCTCTATGTGTTTCAATATAAATGCCCATTTTTGCCGATAAAAGCACAACATTCAAAGTTCCCAATTTTCAACACTCTATTAACTGAAACTTTCGTGTGTTTTTTTCTCCAAACAGATATTTCCGCTGTGATTAGTAAAAATCTGTGGGAAGGACGTTGGAGTTTACATCCGTAGGCATTACAGAGGTGATATAAAATGTACTGACCGCGGTTACAAGAATCTCAAAGTCTTTGAAACATCAAACTTCGAAGTCGCAAAGCTAGCAACACTTACATGAATCTCTGCAGCACAAGTGCACTAATCTTGTCGTGGTTGAATTCTGACAATTGACGTTCAATATCCGCTGAAAAACTTAGATTTTCCGAGAGCAAAATACAAGGCTGCCTCCTGTGATCGTGAGCAGATTTCACACACACACACACACACACGCGCGCGCACACACTCACACACACACATGCAAACACATGAACACACACATGCACACACACACACACACATACATGCACACACACACCTGCATGCACATGTGCGCACACACACACACACACACACGCACACACACACATGCACACACGCACACACACATGGACACATACACATGCACACACACACACACACGCATGCATACACGCATGAACACACCCGCACGCACACACACACATGCACACACACACACACGCACGCACACATGCACACACACACACACACTCTCACATGCACACACACATGCACACACATACACATACACACAAACACGTGCACATACACATACACACACACATGCACACACACACATACACACACACACAAACATGCATGCACCCACATGCACACACACATGTGCATGCACACACATGCACGCATGCACCCACGCACACAAATGCACTCACACACACATGCACACACACATGCACACACATACACACATGCACACATGCACACACACATGCACACACACACACGCACACACACATGCGCACACACATGCACACACACATGCACACACACATGCACACACATGCACATACATGTGCACACACATGCACGCACACACACACACACGCACATACGTGCACACACATGTGCACGCATATCACACACACACGCATGCACACACACACACACACACAGAAAGGCGTACCTCCTTGCTGCTCCTTTCCTCCAGGGTTTCGCCACCACTGGCGCTGTCAGTGGAGCGCATAGTGTCAGATTTGGCTGGCGAGCCTGGCTTCTCCACCATCTCCTCACCTATGAAGTAGAGACATGGTCTTCACTGTTTCACTCGGTCTCTCTTTACAGCTGGGCCCCTCAGCCACAATCAACATCAGCTTGTGATATTTATCACAAGCACACACATTTTTATGAAACTGCAAAAATTAACAAATTACGTAAACAAGGTTAACAAAGAACTTTGTTTCTGCAATCTAATACCAGTGAACGAGATAGATTATCAGGCTGTTAATGCCATCAGAATCAAAATGGAAGAAACCATCCATACATCTACGTTGAATGAACAGGCATTTGATTTGTCTTCAGTTTCAAGATTTTATTCATAATAAAACGAAAACATGAAAATCCCCTTGAATCTTTATATTTTTTAAACAGGTTAAAGTTAATTTTTGCCTGAAACTCACATGCTGGTACAGTACTTTAATAAAATCATATAACACATCATTCAATACAATCATGTAACTCTAGTCCCTGACAGGTTATACTGTCTCCAAGCAAGTCTTCAAAATAAAAGTTATTAAAAAAACACATCACACTCGACTTCTCTGACTGCAAAAACTGTCAGACAGACAACCACATTCTCAACCACACATATCAAGACTGCAAACAAGAATGCAATTCGCTTGCTTGTTACTTTGAAGAGACAGTATCAGCCAAAGTTTAGCCTTGGCAAAATGTCATCCTTTAACTCATTTCTACTGATACCATGAAATCCCTACATTTCCTGCAACAGACACAAGCAAAACTGCTCACATCTCTGGCCAAGTAATTATCAACTTAATTGAATTCAACAAAATTATTCAGGCCTGTAAGTCATTCACTTGTTTCATTCCCCAGTCCTGTAAGGATGATGCAATTTGTAGAAAAAAGCAGTCAAGTAACAGCCACGTGGGGTGGGCGGCTATGGGTGGTAATGGATTGAGCAGGGTGGGCGGTAGTGGCGGTACAGGATCTTAGGAGTTTTAACCACAAGGAGCGTCACACACCATTCCAATTCTGACTGCTCTGGACTGAAGTATCAGTTACCAACATTTCATGACAAACATAATCACCACATTTCCTTTCACAACAACTCACAGAAGCTGAAGGCATGAAGTAAACATGATCCATCTACTGTGTCAGTTGTGCAGACCTGACCCACCCTTTCACTAATAACATCCTCAATGAGTCTGCATCATTGATCAACTGTAGCATGGGGATTTTGGTAAACAGAACTGAGAAAGGGCTATGGATGGATGGAATGATGGATGGTGTTTTACGACCTAACAGCCTTGTAGGCTATGTAAGGCCAGTAAGCATTAAAAAATCACTAGAACAGTTTAGAGTAAATGCAAATCAAGTCAGTGTCCCTAGTAATTCGCCTCTTACGAATCGCGTAGGGAGACGCGGTGGGCCAATTCTTACCCCGAACCCACAGGGGGAGAGGGCTACAGCACAAACCTTTGATCCTTCATTAGACATTCCTACACCTCCGAGCAATTCTTGTAATCTTTTTGTGGATAGTGTGTAGACATTTCTGAGTGTAAACATTTTCTCAGTTATAACAGGAAATCCATGTGAATTCAACTGTCATCAAAGTCTAAATGTGTGAATGTGTGTGTGTGTGTGTGTGTGTGTGTGCGTGCCCATACATGTAAGCGTGCATGCATGCATTAACACAATTAAGTAAAATAACAGCATGGCAGAAAATCCATGCCTGAAAAATGCATTGCAACCATCAGACTACCAACCGAAAGAACAGCTGAATTTAATGAAAACAAAGTTAGGTCAAACATATCTGATGTGCTCAATTACAGGAACTGTGGAAAATCAAGTGAAGTTGTCAGAATCCCTTGAAAAGAAGACGGGGGGGGGGGGGGGGGGGGGGGGGGGGGGGAAGAGCAGCAGCGGCCCAGAGAGGTACAGAGACAGACAGAAGGCCAACTATGGAGTGATGATGGAGAAGAAAAACTTTTACAATTTGGGAACACATGTAAATGGATCAAGAAAGAAAAAGGAAAGAGGATGTACTAAGAAGAGTAAATGCTTGCATGCAACTCATGGAGCAAGAACACTAAGACCAACCAAAAAACAAAAAAAAAACGTTTGGTTGTGATAAAAGACAAAGTATGAATTCAACAAAAGTGATACCATACCCTGAAATAAAATGGGAACAAGCTGCGGGGTGGGTGGGGGTGGGGGTGGGGTGGGGTGGGGGTGGGGGGTGGATCTTTTTGGGAATCTTGCTGGGAAGGAAATCATTTTGAAGGTGCTTAGAAAGAAACAGTGAGGGTGAGGGATGGATAGATATATGGATGGTTGGATGAATAGGAGTGTTGGTGAATGGGTAGATGAATTCATGAATATTAATGGCCAATCTAACTTTACAGACTACATACATAGTGCCTCTTACTTCCCTAATTATTGATGCAAGACTTCAAGCATGGCTCTCTCCCTCCTTTTTCAATCAAAGTTCACGAATTGTGCAGGGTGATGCAATGCGTTATGTATGGGTAAGATAGAAAAAGATGGATGACTGGGGTAAAGCACAACCCCCGCCCCTCCCCCACCCCCCCAAAGAGAGAGAGAGAGAGAGAGAGAGAGAGAGAGAGAGAGAGAGAGAGAGAGAGAGAGAGAGAGAGAACAAAAGGAGATGTAATAGACATAAGTGCTTCATCTAAAACACTTCACCAGCAGCTGTCCTCCTTAAAACCATTCCAAGGAGCCAACTTCCTTCACATTTACAGAAATTCACCAAAAATGGCAGCCTTTGACCCAGAGGTTCCGTCATGGTTGGCAGGACTGCCAAGTTAAACTGTCTAGGATTCTAACTGCAGTCTCTACACAAGCAGCACATGCCTTAACAATTCACAAACTGCAACCTGTATATTGCAAAGCCATTTTCTTGCCACAAGTTTTCTCCATCATTCAGCAACACGGCTGCCAGATTCGGCAAGCGGCAGCTTTAGTATTAGTACCATGCAGCTAGGGGAGGGAGGGAGGGAGGGTTTAGACTTCATACAAGGGTGCAGATGTAATAACACGTTTTGCAGACATAACATAATGTGATCAACTGAATTACAAACTAATTTTCTCATTTCGTTTTTGAAAGGCCTAATAGATGTATGTTGCCACATTCCCTGTCTGTAATACACTCCGGTCACCAATTAGGTAGCTAATGCTCCTATACTTTGCTGTTTGTAGATATTAATTGAGATACTTCTGCCTGATGTCTCTAAACAATGGACAGTCCATTAGAAAGTGTCATTCTTCACAAATGGACGATACAAATATCTGTCTCTTTCATACCATTTCTTCTTATTAAACTCATATATTCCAAGCCTGAATAGTGTTAAAGTATATCTGAACATTTATTTTCAGCTCATTAATGTATTGTTTCCATAGACTTTTTGAAGGACCTGTGGCTCAGAGACAATCGTTGTCACTTAATTTTCCATGCCATTCCTCTTCAAAACAGTCGTTTTAGTCTCTGTTTTAAACAGTTCTGGATCCTGTTTCATTACTTGTCCCACAATGGTTCAGCACATATCCGGATCCCAGTTGATATAATATTGTTTCACAACTTCAGACCAAGTTACTCTACTCAGTCTACTGATTTGATTTAGAGTTTTTAATCAGCAAGTAATAAGGCTGTTTTTGCAATCTGTCAGTTAACAAATTGTGGAACTTCAACCAATATTTGACTGCTCTGATAGTTGTGTTAATGTACAAGGGATATCTTCCCATCTCACCTTAGATCAAACTAATTGGTGTTCTGGTATCGAGGTTCATGAAGTGCTCACAAGCGACCATGTGTGCTTTTTCAATTGCTTTAGATCAACCAATACCCCAGCCTTGGCAAAATGTCATCCTTGAACTCATTTCTACTGATACCATGAAATCCCTACATTTCCTGCCACAGACAAGCAAAACTGCTCACATCTCTGGCCAAGTAATTATCAACTTAATTGAATTTTAAAAAATTCTTCAGGTCCTGTAAGTCATTTATATGTTTCAATCCCCAGCTGTAAGAATGATGCAATTAGTTGAAAAAAGCAGTCAAGTAACAGCCACGTGGGGTGGGCGGCTATGGGCGGTACAGGATTGAGCAGGGTGGGCAGTAATGGGCGGTACAGGATTGAGCAGGGAGGGCAGTAATGGGCGGTACAGAATTGAGCAGGGAGGGCGGTATTGGCGGTACAGGATCTTAGGAGTTTTAACCACAAGGAGAGTCACACACCATTCTAATTCTGACTGCTCAGGACTGAAATATCAGTTACCAACATTTCATGACAAATATAATCACCACATTTCCTTTCACAACAACTCACAGGCGCTGAAGGCATGAAGTAAACATGATCCATCTACTGTGTCAGTTGTGCATACCCGACCCACCCTGGGGATTTGGTAAAAGAAACTAAGAAAGAGCTTATCATGCCCAAATCCTTTTCATTCTTGTGATCATTTGTTGTTGTTGTTAGTTTGTAAAAATTCAAGAGAATTCAACTGTCATCTAATTCCAAATTTGCAGGGATGTGTGTATGTGTGTGTATGTATGTGTATGTGTCTGTGTGTGTGTGTGTGTGTGAGTATGTGTTTGTATGAAGTGTAGGTGTACATACAAATTGTCCTACTATAACTACAGCAATGCAGAAAATCCATGCCTTACAGATGCATTGCAACCACCAGACTACCAACTGAAAGAACAGCTGAATTTAAACTAATCAAAATTAGGCTAAACATATCTGATGTGTTCAAATACAGGAACAGCGGAAAATCAAGCGACATTACCAGAATCCTTTGAAAAGAGGACAAGAAAACAATAAAGTAAACCCCTTGAGCAGATGTATAAATAACTCGACTCTGCATGTGTTTAGCGTTAGTACCAAGCAGTTATGAGCCAGTAGTGGATGAACTGTTGCTGTATCAAACCATACATTCACCTCTTTTTGAAGCTCTTCACTTGGTAGTTGTCTAGCAAGCTCTCCCATGGGAACTAGACACGTATGCAACTTCTAATGTTATGTATGGCTTAGCAATCTGCGCGACGGTGCAGTGAAAATAGTCAAGGACTGAATGACACATGAACCTAGTGACCGAGACAATCTTCAATTTAGCATCTAGGAAATCAAAACAAATGCCTCCCATGACAACATGATGATCTGGCATCTCTTCAGATGAAGGTCAAGGTAGGTGCCATGCAAGGGGTCCAGTCTTTGAAATGGCCCATGCGGAACAAGGGAAAGTTAGCGCGAAGCCCTTCTACCTCCAAGAGCACCCCAGCACCAAGCTTTCCCCGAGGTGAGGGACGGGACAAAGCATGCAATCTCCTACATACCTCGCGACCGCCTGTCAGATTTGGATCGCTCCAGGGTTTTCCTCTCCAATTCCTTAATCACTGATGTCAAAGACAGGCAAACCAACTCAGCAAATGGTGCATGCAACAAGCCAGAGGTGGCAAAGGCAATCAAAGTCTCAAATTCACACACATGCAGGGCCTACCTCCACTCCCAGATGGAAGGAATTATTCCCACTTTCATTGTTCCCTCCCACAAGCCAACCCAGTCCTTCCCCATACCCCCACCTCACAGAAATTTGTCTTCATTCCTTCTGTCACTACTGACAGAGCTATCAGGTCATTTAATCTGTCCTCATTTGTCCTCTGGTATCTTGTATCCAGTTTAATTTTATTCATGCCATTCCACATTTTCATCAAATTGTGGCATATCAAATTCAGTGGATGTAAGATCTGCAAGATGTGATCAATAATACTTATTTGTCATCACTTTGGTACGAAAACTGTCAAAGCAACAATAGCCAGATTACTAGTTCAGCGAGCTCTAATGGCAAGACAAAGCATAACAACTACTGTATATCTATAAATTAATGTTACAGACAGCAATTTGCATCTTAAGTCAATTTTGGATTTGTCATAATTGAAGAGGTTTGCAGGAGACAGAAAATATACAGCATGCAAATCAGAACCAGAGAAATCCCCTATAATCTCCATTACATCTGCCAGGAATATCATACACATTTTCAACATGCAAACATGCTGAATGAAAATACTTATGGACCAACAGCATGAGAGCCTCTTCAATGAAAATAGGGTCATCACTTCACACAAGTGAGATGCTTCATAACGACACTAGTCCCACGTGTATTGCCATGCTATGAGCTGTCAATTACAAGTAGGTTACTGATTAGTAGAAGGTACCATTCCAGATCACCAGTTGAGAAATTAGGAGTCAGCTTGTCTAGGATTGGACACTTACGCTTGGGATTTCGAGAGGGTTGCCTCTCCGACTCGGTGCGTCGCACAGCACCACTACTGGGCGCTTGTTCTGCAGTCACATGCAAATGCAATGCAAAACAGTGCAGCAACTGAAAAGTGCTCACACACAAATGCAAACAAATCAGGAAGTGAAGAAACCAAGACAAAAACACAGTAATAGGTAACACGGGCAAGATGCAAAAAGAACACATAGCAATTCAGAACACTACAGCAATAACTGAAGGTGTATTAATAACAAGAAAATGTCTTTAAAATTGGGATTAACTATATTTGAAAAACATTGCAACAGCAGGAACATCAATGCATTGTGCATGTCGAACAAGGTCCTAAATTGCACAAAAACATACCATTAGTTAGTACTAATTAAAACATCCACAGACTTACTAAAAAGAAAAAAGATATGACAACAAAAAATTTCAAACGGGTCATAATAAAATAATCCTGGACAGGGCCGGACTAGGTACAGTGAAAGGGGGGGGGGGGGGGGGGTTGCAAAAGGGAGTCCAGGGGGTGAAGGGGGTCAAAAAGCAACCCCCCCCCCAAAAAAAAAAAAAACATAGTTGAGGTACATGTGTAGGCTGGGGGGGGGGGGGGGGGTACGCAACCCCTGTAACCCCCCCCCCCCCCCTAGTCCGGCCCTGCTGGGGGAGCAATGTGTTAAAGTTGTGACCATTCTGCATAACACAGGGTGAACACAAATTCAGTACAAGACAACAAAGTTTTTCAAACCAAACAGAGCACCACTCTAACATGGCCGGATGCAGTCCATATGGGACAGGGCTGTCACTGCATTCTGTTCCATATTTTCAAGCCACAGCAAGCCAAGCTCATAAAGATGAAAGCCAAGCAACAAAGTTTCAGAAGTAAAAAGAAAAGAAAAGAAAAAGGAAAAAAGCCAGTGCTCCAAATCTAACCAAGCACAGCTATGTCTATCCTTTCTTTGTACTAGAATCACAACTAAATTCAAGAAGAAAAAAAATCCAGACTATCTTTCAATAGGAAATACCATCGTCAAGTCCTCATGTTATTGTGGTTTTTTTTCTGCTGAAACAAGTGCTTCAGCCAGGAAAAGAAAAAGGGAAAGAAAAAAGAGCAGATGCCTATAAGGCTTCCATTGCCATTACCAACACCCAAAGAAAATATCCCTAAATTCCACAAAGCTTTGCTCAAGCAGTTGATGAGGAGACCTGGTTTCCGAGAGACAGTATCGGAGCATGGAGCATTACAATCACTGATAATCTAGGATGGTTTCAGGCTTGATCAGAGCATGGAACATTACAACCACTGATGATCTAGCATTGCTTCGGGCTTGATCAGAGCATGGAGCATTACAAAAATAGATAATCTAGGATGTTTTCATGCTTGATCAGAGCATGGAGCATTACAATCACTGATAATCTAGGATGGTTTCAGGCTTGATCAGAGCATGGAACATTACAACCACTGATGATCTAGCATTGCTTCGGGCTTGATCAGAGCATGGAGCATTACAAAAATAGATAATCTAGGATGTTTTCATGCTTGATCAGAGCATGGAGCATTACAACCACTGATAATCTAGGATGGCTTCAGGCTTGATCAGAGCATGGAACACTACAACCACTGACAATCTAGGATGGCTTCGGGCTTGATCAGAGCATGGAGCATTACAACCATTGACAATCTAGCATTGCTTCGGGCTTGATCAGAGCATGGAACATTACAACCATTGACAATCTAGCATTGCTTCGGGCTTGATCAGAGCATGGAACATTACAACCATTGACAATCTAGGATGGCTTTGGGCTTGATCAGAGCATGGAGCATTACAACCATTGACAATCTAGCATTGCTTCGGGCTTGATCAGAGCATGGAACATTACAACCATTGACAATCTAGGATGGCTTTGGGCTTGATCAGAGCATGGAACACTACAACCACTGACAAACTAGCATTGCTTCGGGCTTGATCAGACCATGGAACATTGCAACCATTGATAAACTAGTATTGCTTCTGGCTTGATATGCAGAAAACACTTGGTCTTGCAACGTGAATGTGCTTCTTATAAACAAAAAAGAAATAAACGTTGCTGATGTTTATCATTTGTGTTTCCACAACAAGGAAAAGGCCATGCTGATATTCATGAAAAAAAATCCCTTTCTCAAAGCAAAACCAGCTCCAGTTTGGGTAATCACTTTATCTCGCCATTAGATATGGCCTTCCTAATAAGAATCAGATCTTCGTTCTCACAGCTTTTAAATTCTAACTCCAAAACGAATTCCTTCAAATTAAAAACATAAATCATGACATTTGCCATCAACAAAGAGCCAAAATCACAGCAGAGCGACTAAGCCACCCAACACCCTACACTGCACACCCATAATGCTCTCAATGCATCAGGTTTGTTCCTGGTACAGCACAGATTGCAAGCACCTCAACCACAGAGAAAGACCTCATTTGAACACCCCCAGCCACAATGCAAGTTTCCATGAAACAAGGCATCTTGGACAAGAAAGAAGACAGAACTAGAAACTAACAAAGAATGCTACAATCCACTCCAGCCCCATTCAACATACCAGACAACATACCAGCTCGTTCCCTTCAAAAGCCTTCCTCATTCCTCTACATTTTCATGACCAGCAACTGATATCCATTCCATACATACACCATATACATCCTTCAATGCCAGACACTTTCCCCCTACAAGACTAGGCATCTCCCCTGCCACCTGCATGGGTTAGTGGTGCCAAATGGGAACAGTGCCACCAAGCAGGGGCAAGTCTGGGATGGTTTCAGTGCAAGGGACAAGTCGTGTCGACGCATGGTGAGTTACCGTGGCGGGGGTAGCGGCGACTAAAGCCTGCATCTACTGAGCTCTGCCGAGAGCCTGTGCCTCGTGGTGCTGGCTGGGGAGGGTCATCGATAATCGTCTCTTTGGACCTACTGTTAGGAGTTAGAGAGGGGTTGGGCACCCCAGGTGGGTAGCCCGAGTGGCGCGAGTTCCGTGGAGCAGCTGTTAAGGAGGGGAGAGAGAAGTGGCCCAGCCGTCATCTCCAAGACAAGCAGAAGGCAAGGTGTGCATCTAGAAATGTTCCAACCAGGCTGCTATGGAACAGCCTGTAGACCATTTCCATACACACACACACACACATGTCCTGCACAGCTGTCAAGCTCTTTAATACATTTACTTGCGTTTCATTACCAAAGATTAAAAACCAAAACTTCAGCTGTTGCACAACTCATAAAAGCAACTGAAGCAACATTAGCTTTGATTCAGAGAAGATGATTTGCCAAGTGAACTTAAAATCTCACAAAATGTACTTTCAGATCCTCCTAGTCAATTCAAAACTGAAGCAAACACACTTGAAAACACAATATCACTACAAAAGCATTTAAAAGCAATTAGGAAAAAACAGTGTAACAATGTCTAGCAGATATCTCTGAAAAAGCATACTGGATTCAGTTAACAATTACAACAATCTCTTGCAACATAATGAGCATTATTCAAAATGTGTTAAATGACTCGGTAAAAAGGATGCCAAAACAAAACAAAAAACCCAAATAATTTTTTTAAACCAAGCAAATCATCAGAGGGTACACCAGTGAGCTTTCCCGGAGCCCAGTGCAAAAACAGACCTGGGCGCAGTGACCAGGCAGGGAGGGGAGAAGCGGGGTGATCCCAGTTGTGAAGCAGCAAGCAAGCAAACGCAGGGAGGCGGCTCTCTTTATTTCATGTTCACTCCTTTCTTCATCATCCACATCTCTCTTGTAACATTGATTCTCCTCATCAGAGCTTCTCAACACAAGTCGTCATCTCTCTCTCTCTCTCTCTCTCTCTCTCTCTCTCTCTTCTCTCTCTCTCTCTCTCTCTCTCTCTCTCTCTCTCTCTCTCTCTCTCTCTGTGTCAAATTCACATCACTCTTAAAAAAACTACACATTCCAGATGTGCACTGAGTGAACCTTGATAAGACAGGTCCCCATTTCTTTCTCCCAAAACGAATAATTCTGACAACACCCCATGAATATGAACTCACACTGAAAAATTATTATCTGCCTTTATTCAAAACTGTTCAACAAAGAACTAACTCCTAAAATCTCTCAGCAGGAAGATAACAACACTGCAAATCCACCTACCATTTTCTGCAAAGAAGAAGTTCTAAAGGACTGCTAAGTATTCTTGGCTGAAGTTCGCCAAGACACACACACACATCTAAGCCTCAACTAAACTAGGATTTCCCAAAAGACCTAGTATGGCCTCTCATCCCTCAAGCTTGATTGCAAACTGACCTGCTCTGCCACTTATCACAGAGATAGAAATCTCAATTGGACAAAGTGTATCCAGACTACAAATGCCTTGGTCAGTGAAACCCTCCAAACCTTCAACCTGTGACAACTTTAGAAACGGATTTCAACATAGACAAAAACCCTGTGGTGCCGACATAAGGTGGGTGTAGACAACATACCTGTGGGCTGCATCACAGGTGGGGCACGCTTCTGCCCGTTGACGACATCAACATCAGTTGCAGCTGGCTTTTCAAATTCATCCTCGTCTAGACAGGACCCAGGACAAGAAGGCACATGCAGCACACACAACACCAAGATGCCACACTGCATCACAAGGTCACAGACTAAGGACTACAGTTCTTCACAAGAGGCAACTAGGAACTTCTCATCAGCTTCAGTGGTGTTTGGAGGCGGTATCTAATTCCCTGGGAACTTCTAAAAAATTTGAGAGGGAAACTTCCAGATAATTAGGTTGTCGGACAACCTGCTGCAACTCCAGAGATATTCTTGTGCCGTTTTAGCAGATTCATTTTGCTAAATGGATAGCTTCCAACACACCCCAGCAATCTACACGGTGCTGCCTTGATCAAAGGTATGTCATCACTGGGCGAAATGTTTTGATTAGCAATGCTATGTTAATGAAGACAATGTGAACATTTATCAAATTCATCAAAACAGTAAAACCAATCTGAGACACTGAAGCTGAGACAAAGTTCTTAAAAAGTAAGTTCAATTGTTAAAAAAACAAAAGCATTCATGACAGGATCACACAGAATCCAATAAGAGTTTGGCGTGCAAAAAGACACAATCAATATTTTCAAAAACACAATTTAATGTTCTGCAAATAGTTAATCACTTTAACCCTAGTGTGTTCAGTCAGTAAAAATGGGTACACCCGCCATGTAATTGACTTGGCAAAAGCTAGTGTGAGAAGGAAGCATCTGTTTAACATGATTTCCATGAAACTAGGGTCTGAAGGTAGGAATGGTCAGTGTGGTTCCATTTGGGAATCTGCCCATGATACTACATTACCATTTTCAGACACCGAAACTGACAAATAAGTCTCCAAACAGCAACACTGGTTACACACATCTAAATTCGCTCTGAATTCTACCAGCCCATCTTTGTTTCCCCGTCAGAACACAAGAGAGTTAAAGTACAATGACATTATCTTCTCACAAAAGTGACTTTTACAGAATATATTGTATTAGTCTTTTTGCACACTCACTTAACACTGAACAAGTAAGAATATGTGTCATCAACGCAGGTTGACAAATTAAGTTTGAAACAGGGATTATGCATAAATCAAATGCATCAAAATGCTGAGGGAAAACTGACCACAAACAAAGTTTGTGCAGTATTCTAGTTTTTAGTCTACGGTTTAGAAGTAATTTCCACTGCAACTAAACTATTGAAGTGCACATAATCTCAGCCATCACTAGTATCTCTACAATTGAGATACATGTATTTGTGGTGATGCAACAGTATCCAGCACACACTGTACTGCCACAAATGTGTCAGCAAATACAGCACCAAGATCAGATTCAAATCATCCAGAAGCCAAAATGTAGCAGAGCCAAGCCACATTTTCTATACAACAGCTACAAACAGCATGAATTAATTTGTGCTTCAATGCGCAGTTTCTCTAATTTTTGTGGGATGCAAATTTACAACTCAACTTTCATAAGGTATCTAGTCTTCACAGTGAAGATGTATCATTTTGCTACTTCACTAAATTTGTATATGCAACTGATAAAGTTAGTGAATTTCTTGCTATTCAATGTGTCAGGAATGAAGAGCAAGAAGGAAGTGGAACCAACTTTAAAAGAAACCATGTATACAATGCTAGTCTACAGATTCCAAAATTATTAGACTTCAACATGCGGGAAAAAGGAAATTTCGTAAGCTGTGTGGAGCAAAGGCAGAGGCTGAAGGGGAAAGGAGGGGTAGACAAGTGCTAGGAAAGGGAGGTAACATAAAAGCGGGATAAAGGGTTCTGTCCCCTTGGTGCCAACATCAGAGAGGGGATGGAGGCGAAGGGTGAGAAGGAGAACCAAGACGGCCGCCCTACCTTCTGAGCGGGAAAGCTGGATCTGCTGCATGCGCTCCTCCGTGGAGATCAGTCTCCCATCTGGGCCTGGCTCCATTTCATCCTCTGTGGCAACACAAACAGGCAAGACTGAGTCTCGTGTGACTACCACTTGCACCTTGTCAAGGCTTCTTTGTACAAAAACAAGGTTATGATGGATTTGTGAAGCATTTATCAGTCCACTTTTCAACCATCCCCCCCCCCCCCCCCCCAAACACCCTGTCAAGCTGTAATACACTGTTTGATGTAACTGCAGAGAGCTGTGCAACCAACAATGTCATCATGTTTAGAAAAGCAGTTTGTTACAGAAAACTTCAGATGCATTCCCTAGCTTAGAGGACTTTCTCAGATACTTGCAGATCATTATAAGATTGGGAAGTGTTAAGCTATAAAAAAAGATAAAAAAGAAAAAGTAACTTAAAGAGTGCTTCCAATCCAAATGGAGTGAGAAGTCACCGGTATAGCTGTAAACTGAACACACCATTCCCTTTAGAAATCACTCATACGTGCTTTTTTCTGTATTGGTTTTTCCCCCAGTACTTTAAATTGTATAATAAATTTTGGTGGACACAAAGGAGACTTTTCCACCTATGGATACACTTGCATCTTGTTTACCTTTCACTTATCAGCAGAAACTTCTACATGGGAACTCTAGATTACGTATGGTCTCCCACTACTTTCAGGAGAGGATTCTACATAGAAAGATCAACCTGTCTTACAGTCCACAAATCTAGAGGTGATAAAGATGCTGGTCCACTCTGGAATTCCTATTTGAGAATGTATAACCATTTTCAGATGCTAATTTCCACTGAGAGAGTGGGAAGGGATGCATTTGTCTCCAGACAGCTGCACTCGAAACATGCATCTCAGAATTCTAGCAGCCTGTCTTAGCTTCACAATCTGAACAGGGAAAGGTTGAAAAGCATGCAAAACAAAAAGGAGCAACCATATCCTGTTCGTACCTGGCTCTCCCTTGACTTTCTTATCCACCTCCTTCTGGTAGGACTCAATGTCCTCCGAGGTGACGTTCTCGAAGGGGTTGGCTGCATAGTAGGATTTGAAGACGATGGCGTTGTGTTGATGGTCCCGTTTGATTATGCCCTTGGAGGCAGCCCCAATGACAACCAAGTTGTCGCCTGTTCCACTTGGATGGGCATCCTGCAGAGAGGCAGAATATGTGTCAGTCTAAATAGATCCAAATGCTGATGCACACAGTTACTCAATGTTTCCAGTGGTTTTAACTTACAAATTTGCAGCTCTGCAAAATACACCATCACCCATAATGTAAAAATGTGTAAAGCCAATGCTCCGTTTTGCTTGTATTTGATGAGAATTCCTTTTGCCTGAGCTGCACTTTAAAAGACACTTTATCCTCCAGCACTGCTAAAGAGTAACAAGAAGGGCAAAGCCCATACGACTCACATGCTTGACCTTGACCTTTATATGACCTTGACCTTCAGGTGACCTTCAAGGTCAAGGTCAAACAACTAAACCTACCAATGACATCATACACAAAGAAATGCTTTACACATTTTTCCTACCAAAATACACGTGACCTTGACCCAAGGTCAAGGTCATCCAAGGTCATGCAACACAAAGCTGTTAATTCAAGACATAGGAAGCACAATGGTGCTTATTGGCACTTTCTATCATGAGATATAGTCACTTTTAGTGGTTCACTACCCCATTTTGGTCACATTTCATAAGGGTCAAAGTGACCTTGACCTTGATGATATGTGACCAAATGTGTCTCATGATGAAAGTATAACATGTGCCCCACATAATTATTAAGTTTGAAACAGTTATCTTCTATAGTTCAGGGTCAAGGTCACTTCAAAATATGTATACAATCCAACTTTGAAGAGCTCCTGTGACCTTGACCTTGAAGCAAGGTCAACCAAACTGGTATCAAAAGATAGGGCTTGCTTTGACCTATATACCACTTGTAGCTAAGGTCGCCATTCTCAATAACGTGGGAGAAAATTGGGAAAATGTGAAAAATGACTGTTTTTGAGACCACATTTATGGCTCCTGTGACCTTGACCTTGAAGCAAGGTCAAGTCACTATGTATGTTTTTTGAGGCCTTGTTATCATACACCATCATGCCACATTTGGTGTTGATAGACTTAATAGTCTCCGAGAAAAATCCAACGTTTAAGTTTTTTACGGACGGACGCCCGCCCGGACGGACGCCCGGACGCCCGGACGGACGGACGACACGGCTCAGTACATAGACTCACTTTTGCTTCGCATGTGAGTCAAAAACTAAGTAACAGTTTATAAATGTTGAGTACCACAGCACCACTTCATCTACCAGCATATCCTACCACCCTCCTCTTGTTAATATAATTATCAATAACATATACATGCAAATCCATTCTCCCTCACCTTTCTTCTCTCTTTTTTTCTGTCTTCCTCCTCCTCCTCCCTTCACTCTCCTCCTCCTCCCTCTATTCTCCTCGTCCTCTCTCTACTCTCTTTGTCCTCCCACCACTCTCCTCCTCCTCCCTCCACTCTCCTTGTCCTCCCACCACTCTCCTTGTCCTCCCACCACTCTCCTCCTCCTCCCTCCACTCTCATCATCATCCCTCCACTCTCCTCTTCCTCCCTCTACTCTCTACGTCCTCCCACCACTCTTCTCCTCCTCCCTCCACTCTACTCGTCATCCCTCCACTCTCCTTGTCCTCCCACCACTCTCCTCCTCCTCCCTCCACTCTCCTCGTCATCCCTCCACTCTCCTTGTCCTCCCACCACTCTCCTCCTCCTCCCTCCACTCTCCTCGTCCTCCCTCTACTCTCTTCGTCCTCCCACCACTCTCCTCCTCCTCCCTCCACTCTCCTCCTCCTCCCTCCACTCTCCTCCTCCTCCCTCCACTCTCCTCAACCTCCCTCCATTCTCCTCCCACCACTCTCCTCCTCCCACCACTCTCCTCCTCCTCCCTCCACTCTCCTCCTCCTCCCTCCACTCTCCTCCTCCTCCCTCCACTCTCCTCCTCCTCCCTCCACCCTCCTCGTCCTCCCTCCATTCTCCTGTTCCTCCCACCACTCTTCTCCTCCTCCCTTCACTCTCCTCATCCTCCCTCCACACTCCTCCTTTTCCCTCCACTTTCCTTGTCCTCCCTTGACTCTCCTTGTCCTACCCCCTTCACTCTCCTTGTCCTCCCTCCATTCTCCTCCTTTCACTTTCCTCCTGCCACTCTCCTCCTCCTCCCACTCCACTCTCCTCCTCCTCCCACTCCACTCTCCTCCTCCTCCCACTCCACTCTCCTCCTCCTCCCTCCACTCTCCTCCTCCTCCCTCCACTCTCCTCCTCCTCCCTCCACCCTCCTCGTCCTCCCTCTACTCTCCTCCTCCTCCCTCCACTCTCCTCCTCCTCCCTCCACTCTCCTCCTCCTCCCTCCACTCTCCTCCTCCTCCCTCCACCCTCCTCGTCCTCCCTCCATTCTCCTGTTCCTCCCACCACTCTTCTCCTCCTCCCTTCACTCTCCTCCTCCTCCAACTCCACTCTCCTCCTCTTCCAACTCCACTCTCCTCCTCCTCCCACTCCACTCTCCTCCTCCTCCTCCCACTCCACTCTCCTCCTCCTCCCACTCCACTCTCCTCCTCCTCCCACTCCACTCTCCTCCTCCTCCCACTCCATTCTTCTCCTCCTCCTACTCCATTCTACTCCTCCCTCCACTCTTCTCCTCCTCCCTCCACTCTTCTACTCCTCCCTCTACTGTTTTCCTCCTCCTCCACCTCACAAACTCTTCTGAAGCCCTCTCCATCTCGAAGCTTACCCTGGCTTTCTGGGCCTCTTCCCATGAGATGCCCTCCAGCAGCCTGGACTGAGGCCCTGCCGACACTCTCTCCTCGTAGTAGTCCTTCTTGATCTGCAAACACCACAACCAGTCACAGGTGTACAAGTCCAATACAACAATACTTTCTTCATCCTTCTCTCGAAACTACATATTGCTATTGATGCAGGCATAAAATGCAAGATATTATTTAGGAAAATCTTCCATAAATGGGCCACACTGGTGGACTCATCTGAGGAGAGGGGTGTGGAAAGACCGCCAAGCTAGCAGGCCATACAAGCTAGCAAGCAACAGCATCTGACTGATAAGCCATACTGTTGGTTGATTCTCTGTGAATTTGTAGTGATTCATACATAGAATGACAAAATGATCTAACAATTCGAAGAAGAAAAAAACCCTCGTAAATATGCAGCCAATCAGATGTCATGTCCTGCCAGTTTGTGTCCCACCAGTTTGGCTGTCTCACACCCCTCTCCTTGGATGTCTCACTAGTGTGGCCTCTACATGGAAGTTTTCCATTTCTTACATCTATGTACTTAATAACAACAAAAGCACCCACAGACACACAAAAAAAGAAGAAGAAAAAAGAATCCATGACAGTTGCTAAACAGCAGACAGGAGATTCTACCATTGAGGATGTTAACTGTTGAGGTAAACAGGAATGCTGAAATAAATAATACAAACCCACACATTCATACATAACGCATCACAATTTTTACATCACACCCAAAATTTAATACCACAGATTAGAGCATTTCACAATAACGAAATTTTGTTCCAACATTTACCAGAGAAATGTGCCACACATTACGGAAACAAGAGAGTACAGATTTAAAAGCAAGCCCAGCACGCAGGAAGAAGCAAAAAAATCCAAGCTCCACCCCACCCCCCACCCTCACTTTTTTGTGGTGTTCCCTCAGCTCCTTGGGGTTGGCCCCCTGGGGGGCAAACACGTTGGGGCTGTCCACCTTGACCGGGGGGGTGGAGGTGGCTTGTCCACTCTCAGGCACCCACTGTGGAGGCAGGGAGACAGCAAGTCAACTTCAGCGGGCAGCTAATGCACTGAGGTATGGAAGTAGCTCTTGTGTCACTGTCATTGTCAATAATCTTGCCATCATCATCATCATCATCAACAGGAGTCCCTCTATTATAATAACTCATTATCATCATCACCACTGTCATAATTATCATCATCTCTCATTGTGGCGAGACAACGTTTTTTCATGCCTTGTGGTTATTAGTATTATTAGAAATGTTTACTATGCGTCTGCTGAGCCGTAGCCTTAGAGGTTTTTTCATTGCCCTGAGCCGGTGTCAGTACAGAATTGACCCCTGTGCATGTGAATAACTTGAAAGCGTTACCAGTGTAGTGGACTTCACTGGCGTTTTAGCGCTGACCAACCAGTGAATTTCAACTTGTGAATTGACCAGTCAGAGTGGGGTGGGATGGACAGTAGTGATTGGACTGGCTGGACTTGGTGACGTCAGCGAAGTTATTTAAACAAGTGTCGCCGGATGCTCGAGGCGTCATAACATTTATTTTCAGCAAAAGCAGTGTCCGTGAAGATGCTGGCGCCCTGCTTGTTAGGTTTATACTTGGCGGTGGCCATATAGAGAAACGTAGAATGGGAATAGTAAGAAACCTCAGCCGGCCCGGAGCCAGTTGGAAGCGAACCCCTCTGCCAGGGGGTGGTGGAATGTTGAACAGCCAGCTTGCCTGCCAGCCAGCTTGCCTGCTTTGCTAAAGTGTGGTGGCCTGTCTTGTTGGAGAGCAGACCGACTCCTTTCCGAGGAAGAAGAAGAAGAAGACGTAGGAGCCAGTTCCCTCGACACGACGCAGAAGAAGAAGGAATGCCAGAGAGAGAGAGAGAATGAAAGAATGCCAAGTTTCAGCTGTTTCATCGACTGTGGTGATTTCCCTCCAGGGTCACCGGCTGCAATGTCGGTGCACTCAGACCCCCTCCCCCCAATTCCAACCCCGGTGCTAACGCGGTGAGCGTGGGGTTTAGGTCCGTGCTTCTCCACCTGCACGTTTTTCATCGAAAGGGTCAGATAAGTACATTTAGTTAATTACCTCGGCTCGGGCAGACATCTTTCTTTTCATTGTTTTCTTTTTACTTGTCTCGCTTCAAATTGCTGAACTGAATTGATTGTTTTCTACTTGCATTCTATGCATTTATTGTAGCGTTTGTCGCTCAGTCACCATTCACTGGTAAATGCATTCATGAAAATTAAACTACTTCCTTTGAATTGATACCGTTTTTGCCATTACTTCATTTAGACAATTACCATCTAGCGTGTGAATGGAGGAATGAAGGTGCGTGCTTTGGTTCTTCCCCTAGACATTTAAACGAGTTAATTTGATCAAAGAACAAGTACGTCACATTTGGGGTCTTCGTCTTGGGATAATTTGAACGAAATGCAAAAGTAAAGTAAATCTGAATTCATGTTTCACAGTTAAATTTGGAGTGTCTGTGCCTTGAGCGAGAGTGTTGTGACATGACCTGAACTGCCATTTTTGCTTTTGATTCACCTTGTTGCTCTCATGCCTTGCTGTTTGTGTGAACCTTGCTTAGTATTTGATTTGACTATTCTTAGGAATTGTTGCATGCTGTGGGTTGTTGTTGCTGAGGAGACTCAGTGTGAGGAGGTTGTTGTTGCTGAGGAGGTTGTTGTTGCGGAGGAGAGTCGGTGTGAGAAGGTTGTTGCTCCTGAGGAGACTGTGTGTGTCTCGTGTGAGACGAGAGAGCCTGTAGCGCTCGTAGGCCTGACTGAGGAGAGTCAGTGTGAGGAGGAAGGGAATGGAGTTCTCCCTTGTGAGCCCTTAGTGCTCGGAGGTGTGATGGAGAGTGAGGATGTGGGAGAGGAAGAAATTGAGTCTTGTGGGAAGACTGGTGTGGAGTTGGAGGATGTGGGAGAGGAAGGAATGGAGATGGGAGAGGTTGCATGTGGTGGTGTGAGTCTCGGAGAGACGAGCCACAGAGAGAGAAGGTGGTTTGACTGGAAGAAGAGAAAGAAAGGCTAAATTCAGAGAGAGGAATGAATGGGTGTGGGAATGAGAAAGATTTGATGTGTTTGGCTGTTTATTGGAGGGTGC